>OX104071.1:5711553-5731265 GCA_944474145.2 Dicrocoelium dendriticum
AAGACAGAATCTTCGGGATTTCCAAGTGGTATGGTTTGAAAAGAAGATGCGTGGAATTCATTGCTGACGTATATAAGGCAACCGCCGCCAAGTTGATTTATGCGTCCGCTACAGAAAGTCCTGTACCCAGGAATGTGCAGCGGGTCATCTGGCATATCAGCTGCGTGCCACGTTTCAGTTATCAGCACTACCTGCGGACTGGACTTATTGGGTCTAGAACTTTTTTAAGTGCGCTTATTGTCAACAATAAGAAAGATATATTTTTTATTTTGCAGCTTACCTACTGATAGTGTTTGGAAACTGCTGACTATAGTAACTAGTGCTCAGACTTAATGAAAAAGCTTCAATTAGGGAAACAACGCTATAATCTGGCATTTCACATGAGGCTTAATCTTGTTAAAATGTTTTTAGTAGACGTGTAGCAGTCTGGAGATTCCCCGGTTTGCTTGTGTAAAATTTTATCCAAAATTCTATAATTGTACACCTAGGCAACCGGTGTGGTCTGTTGAACTGCTTGCTGAGTTCGAATGCTTTACTTGCTCATCGCCATTTTTGCTTGGCGCTCGCTTCGGTTGCAACGCGCGACTGCTCTGTGTGCTGCGCTTGATCCGTTTCCCTAGCTAGAGCGTCCACGGTGTCGTTCGTTTATAGCTAGCTAACAAGGATTCTTTTGCTGAACCAATAAAAGTTTCCCTGCAACTCGATCTGTCTTCTGGAATCGCTCTCTGGGCTCCCGGAATAGGCAACCCTCTAGATTGGTGACCCCGGATCCGGAACAATCTCAACGCCGGATATTTCGAACTTTTCTCCGGTGAGCTCGTTCCATTTATTTTGCATATTTTCCGGTTTATTTTCGCGAACGGTAGCCTATTTTTTGCGTCATTATTTAAGCCATGGATTCTGTAGAACCTAAGGTAGAGTCTATGCTTAGCGTTGTATCTCTCTCAGTTCCACCTTTTTGGGACATGAATCCTGTTTTTGGTTCGCTCATCTTGAGGCTGAGTTTTACAACCACAGAATCACTACCGACTACGCCAAGTATTGCAAGCTCCTGTCCCATCTCCTCAAGGAGATATCAATGCAGGTTCGTGACGTCATCATTTCTCAGACCGAAAACCGATATGAGGCTCTGAAGGAGGCCACGATCAAGCGTGTTATGCCCTCTGAGAAAGTTCGCCTGCAACAGCTTTTCAGGGATCTGCAACTGGACCAAAAACCGCCCTCAACCCTGCTACGAGAGATGCAGCAACTCCTTGGTTCTTCAACCATGGATGAGACGTTACTTCGCGAACTATGGCTACAACGGCTACCGAAAAACACGCAAGCGATTCTCGCTACAGTGAGCTCCGTTTCGCTCACTCAACTAGCAGACATAGCGGATGGATTTATTGAACGATCACAGCCACAATCCGGCGCCAGCAAGATGAATGCCGTCGCGTCCCAGGTCACTTCTACCACTGGCTTACAGTCAACTATAGAAGCCCTGCAAACACAAGTTGCGACACTTAGTTGCCAGGTCCAGCAACTTACTATGGACCGTCGTCATCATGGCCGCTAAAAATCGCCCTGCAACCGTTCTAAGTCTAACAACAGGCAAGCTAGCTGTTGGTACAACCAGCGTTTTGGTACCGCAGTTCGTAAATGTGTCAAACCTTGCACCTTTGCCGAGAAGCAGGGAAACCGCGGCCGGTCCGTAACGGCGACGGACGCGCCTGGACAACACCAAAGTCGCCTCATCCGCGTTAGGGATTTACCTTCTAGCACCGAGTTTCTAGTCGACATTTTCGCCGAATTTAGTGTTATACCCCGTAGCCCAGATGAGGTCGTCTCACCATCGCCGACCAAGCTGCGTGCCACCAATGGCACACCAATCGCACCTATCGGCGAAAAGCTGCTAACGCTCAATTTAGGACTCCGGCGAACCTTTCGCTGCCCTTTCATAATCGCTGCCGTGCCTTTCGCTATCATAGGCATAGACTTCCTTTAACGCTTCGATCTCATCGTCGACGCTAAAAGGAAGAAGCTTATTGACACTAGGACACAGATCAGTGTTAACGGGACTAGCGCCAACGTGGCTGCTATCACTCCCATTCGTGTCCTACCTCAAGATTCACAATCTTTATAGAACTTTACAGCAAGCATCCAAAACTCGTTCGCGCCCTGAACGACCTGCCGCCTGTGACGTCAAACGTCATGCATCACATCTGCACTAAGGGCCCACCTGTTTCGGCCCGCCCTCGCCGACTAGCCCCGGACAAGCTCAAGGCTGCTAAGGCGGAATTCGAGCAAATGCTCGAACTGGGAATCATCCGCCCGTCCAAAAGTCCATCGCCATCACCATTACACATGGTGCCGAAGAAGTCCGGTGACTGGCGCCCTTGTGGTGACTACAGGGCACTTAACAAAGTTACCGTCCCGGATAAATACCCTATTCCGCACATGCACGACTTGACCTCAGCTCTAGCTGGCAAGTCTATCTTCAGCAAAGTCGACTTTGTTCGTGCCTACCATCAGATACCTCTGGCGCCAGATGACATTGCTAAAACAGCAGTCATCACGCCATTCGGCCTATTCGAGTACCTCAGAATGCCTTTCGGCCTCAGCAACGCTGCCCAAACTTTTCAGCGTTTCATTCATGAGGTAACGCGAGGACTCGAAGGCGTTTATCCTTATCTAGATGACATTCTTATCGCCAGCTCTTCTAATGACGAACATCTTCGTCACCTCGACGCTCTCTTCCAACGCTTAACACAGCATGGGGTTACCGTCAACCCCGATAAATGCGAGCATGGCCAAAGTTCCATCGACTTTCTTGGCCACCGCATATCCGCCTCTGATATTGAAGCCCTGCCAGACAAAATCCAGGCACTGAAGGACTATCCTGCTCCCAGTTCCTTCAAGCAGTTACGCCGATTCCTTGGCCTGGTCAACTATTATCGACGTTTTATTCCTAACTGCGCGAGCATTGTTCAACCAATGACTGACTTGCTCCGCGGTAAACAACAGTCTTTTCACTTTACAGACGACGCTAAATTGTCTTTCGAGAAGCTCAAAGACACTATCTCCAACATAGCGCTTCTCGCCTATCCAGACACGTCTGCACCACTCTCTGTGACAACTGACGCATCCGACACTGCCGTCGGTGCAGTTCTTCAACAACTCATCGACCGTCGATGGATACCTCTAGGTTTCTTCTCAAAGCGCTTACAACCTGCCGAATCGCGATACAGCACATTCGGTAGGGAACTGTTAGCTATCTACCTAGGTATCAGACATTTCCGTCACTACCTCGAAGGTCGACATTTCACCGTCTTTACCGACCACAAGCCATTGATCTACGCAGTCAATGGCGCAACAGACAAGTATTCTCCGCGGGAAACTAGACACCTAGACTACGTTTCTCAGTTTACGACATGCGTACGTCATGTCTCAGGTGCTCTCAATCGCGTCGCGGATGCGCTTTCACGCATTCAACAGATAAGCTTATCGCCTGGCACCAACATTGATCTAGCCGCTATGGCTGCTGCCCAACAAGCTGATCCCGACAAAAGCAAGCCCCGACGCAACACCACTGAGGCGATCACCATTGATCGACTCAAGCCAGCATTCTTCGACAAGTCTGACTCTTCGGTGCAGCAAGCACCTTCACAGCCCATGCCATCACAGCCGGCACCGCAAACGCAGGCCAGTCAGCCCGCTCCAGCAGAACCGACAAACACAACCGACGGCAGCCTACTCGCCCTACACTCAAGCGACGCGGTAGGAAGCTCAAACCTAAGGTTCGTTTTTCGGACTCCGTTCGCACTTACTTTTTACGTAGAACGTGCCTTCGAAATTTTCTGCTCTTACTAAACGTTTTTGAAAATCCACAAAAAAAGACCAAAACGTTTTGAAATTACCAAAAAAGAGCAAAACCTTTTGAAAACCCAAAAACAGCTTTGCACGTTTTTCGCTTTGCACTCTTTTGTGTATTGCTATGCATTTATGCTTCTTTTCATTTTGCTTTCCAAATACACTGTCGGTTGGTTGCCCCTCGGTTTCACTTTCGCTGGATCCCCGCACGTCACTTGGAAGTGGAACGAACTTCCTATTCAACCGCACACGTAAACTTTACGAACTGTCCCCCTACAAACATTTTTCCCTTTTCGACAACGTAGGGAGGACACGGATGGGAGCCCGCTAGGGTCCGATTGCATGGTTCTCCCCCAGCAGCTGCATCGGGTTTCACAACCTGGTCTCGCAGAAGGCTGGCCCGCGACGGACAGTCCTCACGTAGATCGAAGGACTGTTTAAACAGTCCCTTCTGGGAGAGGGCTATGTAGCAGTCTGGAGATTCCCCGGTTTGCTTGTGTAAAATTCTAACCAAAATTCTATAATTGTACACCTAGGCAACCGGTGTGGTTTGTTGAACTGTTTGCTGAGTTCGAATGCTTTACTTGCTCATCGCCATTTTTGCTTGGCGCTCGCTTCGGTTGCAACGCGCGACTGCTCTGTGTGCTGTGCTTGATCCGTTTCCCTAGCTAGAGCGTCCACGGTGTCGTTCGTTTATAGCTGGCTAACAAGGATTCTTTTGCTGAACCAATAAAAGTTTCCCTGCAACTCGATCTGTCTTCTGGAATCGCTCTCTGGGCTCCCGGAATATGCAACTCTCCAAAGACGTGACTCATTGGTCACAAGTATAAGTATTCGGAAGAGACCAAGTGGACTAGGTATTTGGAAAATACTAAGGGGTAAAGATGGAGACGAAGGAACCAGTGTAGAAGAGCAGGAAGAAGTGAAGTAAAGTTTGTCCGTTCGGATGGCTTCCCCACTGCTATGCAATATCCTACCTAGTCAATGCCTACAGGAGTACGATGCTCCCATTCAATAGTACAAGGCTGCTTTACGTGCTGATCTGTTGAGCAGTAAGAAATTGGACTCGAGAAAGAGCTTTCAAAGGGTTTGAGCTACCGATTAGTGTTTCCAGGTTGCCTTTGCGGTAGCGTCTACTATTTCAAGACTTCCCATTTAACTAATTGTCGGTGGGAGCCAGTAACGCACTCAGCTACTACTGTGGTAGGCTGAACACCTTTTGTGTTCGGATTAGCACTCCTAACATCTGTAAGATGCGTGCAACTGATCGGGCCAACGTCTCGCACGTAGTGTGACAGGGACCACAAAGTATGGGGAGGACCTGTGAGCCCAAGATGCTCCTGTCATGGAGCCTAGTTGAGCGCAATACCAAGTTGCGCCAGAGCTGACCAAAATGGGTTCTATGCCTCATCGGGGCCAGTCTCAAAAAGGTTGTCATCAGAATCACAGATGTTGAAAAGGCGTCTTTAGAGGGTTGCCTATTCCGGGAGCCCAGAGAGCGATTCCAGAAGACAGATCGAGTTGCAGGGAAACTTTTATTGGTTCAGCAAAAGATTCCCTGTTAGCTAGCTATAAATGAACGACACCGTGGACGCTCTAGCTAGGGGAACGGATCAAGCACAGCACACAGAGCAGTCGCGCGTTGCAACCGAAGCGAGCGCCAAGCAAAAATGGCGATGAGCAAGTAAAGCATTCGAACTCAGCAAGCAGTTCAACAAACCACACCGGTTGCCTAAGTGTACAATTATAGAATTTTGGTTAGAATTTTACACAAGCAAACCGGGGAATCTCCAGACTGCTACATAGCCCTCTCCCAGAAGGGACTGTGTAAGCAGTCCTTCGATCTACGTGAGGACTGTCCGTCGCGGGCCAGCCTTCTGCGAGACCAGGTTGTGAAACCCGATGCAGCTGCTGGGGAGAACCATGCAATCGGACCCTAGCGGGCTCCCACCCGTGTCCTCCCTACGGTGTCGAAACGGTAAAAAACTGTTTGTGGGGGGACAGTTAATAAGGTTCACGTAGGCAGTTGAGCAGGAAGATTGTTGAACTTCCAGTTGACGTGCGGAGATCCAGCGGAAGTGAAACCGAGGGGCAACCAACCGACGGGGTGTATATGAAAAGCAAATGAAAAAGCAGCATAAATGCATAGCAATACACAAAAGAGTGCAAAGCGAAAAACGTGCAAAGCTGTTTTTGGGTTTTCAAAAGGTTTTGCTCTTTTTTGGTAGTTTCAAAACGTTTTGGTCTTTCTTTGTGGATTTTCAAAAACGTTTAGTAAGAGCAGAAAATTTCTAAGACACGTTCTACGTAAAATAATGAGTGCGAACGAAGTCCGAAAAACGAACCTTAGGTTTGAGCTTCCTACCGCGTTGATTGAGAGTAGGGCGGGTAGGAGTGCTGTCGGTTGTGGTTGTCGGTTCTGCTGGAGCGGACTGACTCGTCTGAGGTTGCGGTGCCAGCTGTGATGGCACAGGCTGTGAAGGTGCTTGTTGCACCGGCGAGTCAGACTTGTCGAAGAATGCTGGCTTGAGTCGATCAATGGTGATCGTCTCAGTGGTGTTGCGTCGTGGCTTGCTTATGTCGGGATCAGCTTGTTGGGCAGCAGCCATGGCGGCTAGATCAATGTTGGTGCCAGGCGATAAGCTGATCTGCTGAATGCGTGAAAGCGCATCCGCGACGGGATTGAGAGCACCTGAGACATGACGTACGTCTGTCGTAAACTGAGAAACGTAGTCTAGGTGTCTAGTTTCCCGCGGCGAGTACTTGTCCTGTTGCGCCATTGATTGCGTAGATCAATGGCTTGTGGTCGGTGAAGACGGTGAAATGTCGACCTTCGAGGTAGTGACGGAAATGTCGGATACCTAGGTAGATAGCTAACAGTTCCCTACCGAAGGTGCTGTAACGCGATTCGGCAGGTTGTAAGCGCTTTGAGAAGAAACCTAGAGGTATCCATCGACGGTCGATGAGTTGTTGAAGAACTGCACCGACGGCAGTGTCTGATGCGTCAGTTGTCAGAGAGAGTGATGCAGACGTGTCTGGATGGGCGAGAAGCGCTATGTTGGAGATAGCGTCTTTGAGCTTCTCGAAAGACAATTTAGCGTCGTCTGTAAAGTGAAAAGACCGTTGTTTACCGCGGAGCAAGTCAGTCATTGGTTGAACAATGCTCGCGCAGTTAGGTATAAAGCGTCTGTAATAGTTGACCAGGCCAAGGAATCGGCGTAACTGCTTGAAGGAACTGGGAGCAGGATAGTCCTTCAGTGCCTGGATTTTGTCTGGCAGGGCTTCAATACCAGAGGCGGATATGCGGTGGCCAAGAAAGTCGATGGAACTTTGGCCAAGCTCGCATTTATCGGGGTTGACGGTAACCCCATGCTGCGTCAAGCGTTGGAAGAGTGCGTCGAGGTGACGAAGATGTTCGTCATTAGAAGAGCTGGCGATAAGAATGTCATCTAGATAAGGATAAACGCCTTCGAGTCCTCGCGTTACCTCATGAATGAAACGCTGAAAAGTTTGGGCAGCGTTGCTGAGGCCGAAAGGCATTCTGAGGTACTCGAATAGGCCGAATGGCGTGATGACTGCTGTTTTAGCAATGTCGTCTGGCGCGACAGGTATCTGATGATAGGCGCGAACTAAGTCGACTTTGCTGAAGATAGACTTGCCAGCTAGAGCTGAGGTCAAGTCGTGCATGTGCGGAATAGGGTATTTATCTGGGACGGTAACTTTGTTAAGTGCCCTGTAGTCACCACAAGGGCGCCAGTCACCGGACTTCTTCGGCACCATGTGTAATGGTGATGCCCATGGACTTTTAGACGGGCGGATGATTCCCAGTTCGAGCATTTGCTCGAATTCCGCCTTAGCAGCTTTGAGCTTGTCCGAGGCTAGTCGGCGAGGGCGAGCCGAAACAGGTGGGCCCTTAGTGCAAATGTGATGCATGACGTTTGACGTCACAGGAGGCAAGTCGTTCAGGACGCGAACGAGTTTAGGGTGCTTGCTGAAAAGTTCTAGAAAAGACTGTGAAGCTTGAGGTAGGACACGAATGGGAGTGATAGCAGCCACGTTGGCGCTAGTCCCGATAACACTGAGCTGTGTCCTAGAGTCGATAAGCTTCTTCTGTTTAGCGTCGACGATGAGATCGAAGCGTTGAAGAAAGTCTATGCCTATGATGGCGAAAGGCACAGCAGCGATTACGAAAGGCCAGCGAAAGGTTCGCCGGAGGCCTAAATTGAGCGTTAACAGCTTTTCGCCGAAAGTTGCGATTGGTGTGCCATTGGCGGCACGCAGCTTGGTCGGCGATGGTGAGACGACCTCATCTGAGCTACGGGGTATAACGCTAACTTCGGCACCAGTGTCGACTAGAAACTCGGTGCCGGAAGTTAAATCCCTAACGCGGATGAGGCGACTTTGGTGTTGGCCAGTCGCGTCCGTCGCCGTTACGGACCGGCCGCGAAGTTTTCCCTGCTTCTCGGCAAAGGTGCAAGGTTTGACACATTTACGAGCTGCGGTACCAAAACGCTGGTGGTACCAACAGCTAGCTTGCCTGTTGCTAGACTGAGAACGTTTGTAGGGCGATTTTGACCGGCTAGGACGACGACGGGTCATAGTAAGCTGTTGCACCTGGCGACTAAGTGTCGCAACTTGTGCTTGCAGGGCTTCTATGGTTGACTGTAAGCCAGCGATAGAAGTGCCCTGGGACGCGACGTCATTGATCTTGCTGACGTCGAATTGTGGCTGTGATCACTCAGTAACCCGATCCGCTAAATCATCTAGTTGAGTAAGCGAAACGGAGCTCAATGTTGCGAGAATCGCTTGCGTGTTTTCCGGTAGCCGTTGTAGCCATAGTTCGCGAAGTAAGTCTCATCCATGGTTGAAGAACCAAGGAGTTGCTGCATCTCTCGTAGCAGGGTTGAGGGCAGTTTGTCGCCCAGCTGCAGATCCCTGAAAAGCTGTTGCAGGCGAACTTTCTCAGAGGGCATAACACGCTTAATCGTGGCCTCCTTGAGAGCCTCATAGCGGTTTTCGGTCTGAGAAATGATGACGTCACGAACCTGCATTGATATCTCCTTGAGGAGATAGGACAGGAGCTTGCAATACTTCGCGTAGTCGGAAGTGATTCTGTGGTTATAAAACTCGGCCTCAAGAAGAGCGAACCACAAAACAGGATCCATGTCCCAAAAAGGTGGAACTGAGAGAGATACAACACTAAGTAGAGACTCTACGTTATGGCCTACAGATTCCATGGTTTAAAAGAATGACGCAAAAAATAGGCTACCGTATGCAAAAATAAAACCGGAAAATATGAAAAATAAATGGAACGAGCTCACCAGAGAAAAGTTCGAAATATCCGGCGTTGAGATTGTTCCGGATCCGGGGTCACCAATTTAGAGGGTTGCCTATTCCGGGAGCCCAGAGAGCGATTTCAGAAGACAGATCGAGTTGCAGGGAAACTTTTATTGGTTCAGCAAAAGATTCCCTGTTAGCTAGCTATAAATGAACGACACCGTGGACGCTCTAGCTAGGGGAACGGATCAAGCACAGCACACAGAGCAGTCGCGCGTTGCAACCGAAGCGAGCGCCAAGCAAAAATGGCGATGAGCAAGTAAAGCATTCGAACTCAGCAATCAGTTCAACAAACCACACCGGTTGCCTAAGTGTACAATTATAGAATTTTGGTTAGAATTTTACACAAGCAAACCGGGGAATCTCCAGACTGCTACACGTCTTATGTTATCCAGGCACATAAACTTTCGTACCTCCTGCTTGGAAGGCTGTGGATTGTGAATCACCCGCAGCTGTGAAGGTAATTTGTTCCAGTTATTTACATAAGCGACAAGGAAGAAACGTGAACGTAGTTTCTTCCTCGCTGGCAGCGGGGCAACTATGCAGTGCTTGTTTCGGAGGTTGGATTCAGATCCTCTTCTCAGTGTCAGGCTGGGGATATCACTGTGCACCGCTTGGTATATTAACTTATGTAAGAAGCACAGGTTTAAGATAATGCGCCGCAGCCATAGAGGCTGGAGTTTGAGATGGTTACACCTCTGTAGGTAACTAAGCGCTAGGCCTTGTGGGGCTACTATTTTGGTAAACCGCCGCTGAGCCTTTTCGAGCAATATGCGGTCTGATTTCCGCAAATAACTGAAGATAAAGGGGCAATATTCCAGCTGCGGACGAACATGACTGCGGTAAATCTCCAACCGTGCTTCAGCCGAGTTAATGTGGCGGCCTATGTGGAAGACCATTCTGCGTGCTTTTGTTACCTGATACTGCACATTCTCTGAAAAGTCGAGGGTCATAGAATAGCGAATACCTAGGTCAGTAGCTAACGTTTTTATTTGCATGGGCGTACCATTCAACGTAAACGCACCATCCGATATGGAGCATTTGTGGGTCAGAATACTAGATTTATCAGCAGAGAATGTCATTTGCCAATTTTGACACCACGACTCTAAGGTCTTCAGGTCTTCACGGATCTCTTGTAGTGCGGATACTTTAGCGCTTGGTGGGAAGACATATACGACCTTTATATTGTCGGCAAAGAGGAATGGGCGACCATGGCGCAGGCTGCTACAGATGTCGTTCACATAAATCAAAAACAGGGCTGGTCCAAGCACGCTGCCTTGCACAACACCGCTGGAAACTGTGACAGGGATGGACTCAAAGTGTGCTACCTTCACGGACTGCGTACGCCCGGTTAGGTAGGATTTAAGCCAGTCAAGCAGATGGGTGACTACACCGTAAGCCTTGAGCTTATGTAATAGGCGTTTATGGGGGACCCTATCGAACGCCTTCTGCATATCGAAGTATAGCGTAATAATCGCCAGACCTGAATCAATCGCGCCAATGACCAGGTTGAGAAAATCAAGCTGGCAGGTTGCGCAGGATCGTGCGCTTAGAAAACCATGCTGTGACCTGCTAACGTGGCCTCCTGCATTCAAGCAGGCCATAAGCGCACGCTTAACCGATTTCTCCATTACACGTGAGAGAATAGATGTGTGGTTTATGGGTCGGTAGTTGCTGACTTCCTGTACGGAGCCACCTTTATGGCGCGGTGTGATGGTAGAGTGCTTCCAAGCCATTGGGTATCGGCCCTTCTCCATAGAGAGTGTGAAGAGTTGCAAGAGGAGTATGGAAAGGTCATCGCCCCCATTCTTAAGTAGTATGGGTGGAATTCCATCAGGACCAAGTTTGGTGGATGGTTTTATGGTTTTGATAGCGGAACGGATGCCTTTTAGATCGAACTGAACCGTGGAGAGCAGCTGGTTTGTGGACACATCCAGCTCAGTAGTGACCGGGGACAGTTCTTCACACTGGGACACTTTGAAGTAAGCGTTGAACATCTCACATATAGTCCGTGGATCTTCACTTGCTTTGCAAGGGCCGACGCGTATTGAAGTGATCCTTGCTCCATAATGAGGAGTGCGAGAACGCAGCAGCCAGCTGAGGTGCTCGGCTTTGTTTGCACTGGCCATGGCTGCTCTTTCTTGGGATGTTTTAAGCAATACAGAACTGGATGATAGCTGGCTCGCAATCTCGTTGGCTCTCAGCACATGCACATAGAACGTGCCACTGAAATTTTCTGCTCTTACCAAACGTTTATAAACATCCAAAAAAGGATCAAAACGTTTTGAAATAAGTAAAAAAGAGCAAAATCTTTTGAAAACCCAAAAACAGCTTTGCACGTTTTTCGCTTTGCACTCTTTTGTGTATGGCTATGCACTTACGCTGCTTTTCATTTTGCTTTCCATATACACCCCGACGGTTAGTTGCACCTCGGTTTCACTTTCCGCTGGATCCCCGCACGTCAATTGGAAGTGGAACGAACTTCCTCTTCAACCGCCTACGTGAACTTTACGAACTGTCCCCCCACAAACCGTTTTTTACCGTTTCGACACCGTAGGGAGGACACGGATTGGAGCCCGCTAGGGTCCGATTGCATGGTTCTCCCCCAGCAGCTGCATCGGGTTTCACAACCTGGTCTCGCAGAAGGCTGGCCCGCGACGGACAGTCCTCACGTAGATCGAAGGAATGTTTAAACAGTCCCTTCTGGGAGAGGGCTATGTAGCAGTCTGGAGATTCCCCGGTTTGCTTGTGTAAAATTCTAACCAAAATTCTTTAATTGTACACTTAGGCAACCGGTGTGGTTTGTTGAACTGATTGCTGAGTTTGAATGCTTTACTTGCTCATCGCCATTTTGGCTTGGCGCTCGCTTCGGTTGCAACGTGCAACTGCCCTGTGTGCTGTGCTTGATCCGTTTCCCTAGCTAGAGCGTCCACAGTGTTGTTCTTTTATAGCTAGATAACAGGGAATCATTTATTGTACCAATAAAATTTTCCCTGCAACTCGATCCGTCTTCTCCAATCGCTCTTCGGGCTCCCGGTACAGGCAACCCTCTAAAACTCTCAGCTAAGAGAAATAGAGCTCTAAACTAGCAACATAATGCACACTTGTGTGCTTTAGCACCTGTGGCCCACTAATCGGTCATGCTTGAGATGGCGCAACCCGCAAAGGAAGTTTTATTCGTGTCTAACCGAAGCGGAACCCAAGGTGTTTCTCTCCTGGACACATTTTGTGAATTTTCTCACATTAGTTTTTTATTATCACTGGAAGACCACCCTGGCTCATTAGTGTCAGTGATACAACCATAACGACGTATAAAATAGCCTCAAAGTGTCGAAACTGGTAATATTTCTGTAGGAAATGCTTGCGTTATCCTAGTTCAGACGGGGCAAATGAGTTTTCTGTTCCCTTGTCTTATCCGTATGGACTCAGCTCATGCGGCTTTGGTATAATTTTCGCATCCACATCAGAGCATTAAAAACGTTGAATTCCACATTCATAGTGGATTCTGCGGCCCAATATACTCTGAAAATCGCACATGGTCGCATTCTGGCTGTGGGCTAGCTACACCATATCATGTGCTGTTCTACCTATATAATAATTCTTACAGCCTACCTAGTATCTCCCTAAAACCTTTCCGTCTGTTTTCCCAACTTTTACTACGTTTACTGAGAAAGTATGCTTTTCGGCTTACTGCGTCGTACTTCGCTACTGCAACGAATTACACGTTATCTTAGGCATTCCCAGTTACTACTCCATATTCGGAACTTATTACGCCTAACCGTTTTTAGTATTATTTCTTTCTTTTTTCTGTATCTGCTTCCAAAGCAGAACGTGAATTTAGCGGAGGCTCGAAAATGGCGCTATCCGCAGCCGACCGCTAAAAAGCAAATATCTCCATAACCACTGTACCTAGCTTAATTATTTTACCTTTGTTGTTACCAGCGCCTAGGGTTTGTCCTGGACCGCCCATTGTTGTTTCGATTTAGTTAACATTTCGGCTCTAAAACGGTGTTGATTCCGCTTGTTTGGAGATTTACACTTTGAAATTCGCGCCAGGTTTGCGGTTCTGGTATGCTGTATCTGGGCCATATTTTGGCTACATTTTCCAATATTAGCGTATTTTCTAGTTAAGTGGGCCGGCCTTTCAGTCGCACTTTTCTAACAAAGGCTAAATTGTTAGCCACTACTGTTGTTTCCCTTGTTTTCACCCTCACTTTTACGATCTAATTTTGGCTTGCTTATTCCTTTCCATGAGCCCGCTACTAATGGATGCTCGAAAAGCGGTGATGTGACCAAAGAAAATGGATCAAATTTCCTCTAGTGGTGCATTTTCCATCGAAAATGACACAATCAATTGGCATGATAGATTGATAGTTTACTAATGGAATCAGGCATCTCAAGGTTTGGCAGCGGTAGCCCGTGAAAAGCGCAGAATTCGTACATAAGCTACGAAGACCCAAACTACGGCCTTCAAAAATGTCGAGGCCTACGAAAAGTTTGTATTTATCCCTGCTTTACTGTTCGGAAAGCTAAACACGCTCAAAAGCAGTTGTTAACGATATTTCTTCTCCATGCATGATCGTGGATGTTATGTACAATTTGATCTGATCCCACGTAGGAACAGCGTCTAGCGCTTGTCTAGAAATATACCTATATTTATATTTATATTTATAACTTTGTTTATGATACATCAAAACCTATGTAATTATGCTTAATTTACATGATTTGTAAGCGCGTTCTCTACATCACGTCGCTGGTGTGGCTCAGACTACAACTACTACGCAGGAAGAAGATTCTGCACGCGCAGGATCAGAAGACCGATATAACAAAACGTGTTTACAGTATTGAGCGAATAATACGGTTGTTGGAGAGGAACAGCCAAACCGCTGATGATGACAGCAGTCCGAATGCGAGAGGCACCTTAGGTGAGACTAGGGCGAACTAGGTTGAGACCGAATGCGGGAGCAACAGTACGTAAAGCATCGTACCAAGAGGAAAAGGAACTTCAAAGAATCGGCAAGGTGCGGGTGAAGGCGGAAGGCAGTGCGAAGAGTAATTCGTGAGAGTAATTACTCTAAAGTGCTCATGATTGAACAGTTCAAAAGCCGTCCGAATCTAGAGAAAAGTCACAGAGGTCCAAAACTGCCGTGCATTAGGAGTCCTTGTCCCACGTAAGGTCATATTAATAGACAAATGCGAACGTACGATAAAGAGCAGAGGCATATGAAGAGGGGTGAGGTGAGCACACTAATGGAAGTAATAGCCAAGGCACAATTGGCAATGGTGCGAGTGCCGCCAGTAATCAGGAGCGAGGTCGGAGCGGAGGAGACCATACACACGAGGATAACTTGGTTCAACGCAATGATTATAAGCCAAGGGAATAAAAATGGAGCGCAATAACAGAGAACACCATGGATAGGAGGAAAATAAAAGCAACATGGGTCTAGACATAAGTGGAAGAGAGTGAAGTCGCTGCCAGACCGTTGTCGGAAACGGCACGGACATCTGGGAGTAAAAGGAGGGCCGTTCAGATAAGAAGATATAAATCGGCGCACTGAAATTGGGTCCCACAATTGTGGTGTGAACAACTGTGGGGAGGGTTAGCGGAAATAGACAGGTTAAATTTCAAAGAGACAATATTATACAGGGGCGATGAGGTCCGGCAAGCCTTTCGAAGTGAGGGAAACCGATCAGACGACGCTTGCTTAATCGGTGCGTGGAGATTGAGTCTTACAGATAAAATGGAAAGAAAATAGAGAGGATCAGCAGTAAAGGGTAGGAAAGAGAGGGAAGAGGCTGTTTTGCTATTGGATGAGCAAGTTCAACAGGTTCTTGAGGTAATAAAAACATCATTGAGACTGCAGAGTCGAGACCGTTAACATTCCGGGGGACTGAAAGACGTCGCAGAGAAGCAGACTAGTTAGATGAAGCTAGGTTAAGAAAGAGCACTGAGATTTGGCTGCCCGTTTGAGGAATTGAAAACAATGAGCGCAGCAAGGAGATGACAGTCAAGATGAAAAAGGTTTACTGCTAAAGTGTGGAGAAGCCAAAGATGCTCTCGTGCGAGAGAGTATGAATGGTTCAGGCTTTCGAACAATGGCCGGTAGTGCCACAGAGTCTTAGAAAATTCGGTGAGCAGCAACCGATCAGACAAGCCTGGATTAGTCGACGCAGTGAGCTTGAGGTATACAGCTAATTTTGGAGGACAAATGGAGTGGGTCAAGAGGTTGACAGGTTAGAGATGGAAGTGCCTATATTAATAAAGGGCGAACAAATCTAGCAGCCTGTCAGCGTAAGGGAGACATAACTTTGAGTCCACAGAGCCTAGACCGTTTAAATCCTGCTGGTCTGGAAAAGGTCAAAGAAGCAGTCTGGTCAGATGAGACAAGGTTATTGCAAGGCACTGAGAGTTGGCACTCCGAATAAAGAAGAAATGAAGGCAGCGGGCATCATAAGGTGAGGAGAGAGTCCGGATAGAGAGAGGTTTACTTATAAGGTATGGAAAAGTCGATATGGCTCACGAGGTAATGGGGACAAAGCGTTCGGTCCTCCGAACAAATGCCGGTAACGTCACTATAGTCTGAGAGAACTCAGAGAGCAGGGGACCAATCAGACGAGACTGGATTAGCCGGCACATTAAGAATAAGTCGTACAGTTAAGGTGGGAAGACAAATAAAGAGTCGGCAGTGATGGACAGGTTTGGGATGGAAGGGGCTATATGAATATGCAAGTCAGGCAGACTCGCAATGCGTGCGAAGTTGTGTGTTGCCTATGCAGAGTCTAAGACTACATTTCGCTAGGCAGGAGGCAGTCAAAGAGGAGTGCAGGACAGGGCGCTGAGAGCTCGCTCTCCGATTGAAAAAGAAATAAGCAGAGTGCGATAAGGAGAGGACAACGTCGAGAGTAGACGTTTCCAGATAAAAAATGCGACAGTTAACGTGGCTCTCGAGGTAATGATGACAGAGCGTTCAATCTTCCGGACAATGGCCAGCAACCTCACGGAAGTCGGAGAGAAGTAGACCAATCAGAAAAGACTAGATTAGTCGGCGCATTTAGATTGAGTCGTACAGCTAATTGGGGAATGGAGAGTTTAGGAGCTGCTCCGCACAGACCACATGAGTTTCGTTTGCTCCACAGAAGGGAGCTAAGTAAGGTTTCATGATGGAAGGACAGTAAACGGAGTAAGCGCGAGCCTATTATACGACTGTTAAATAATTCAGAGCCTAAGTGGATAAGAAGCAGCGACGCGCAGATAAGCAAACCATGCTGGGGACCTAATGGAATATAACTAAGGAAGCCTGAGCCGGGAGAAGCCAGTGAGAGAGCTGAACTAAAATTAATTAGATGTCGCAGATGAAAGGGTAACAGCTGTGCATCTAGCAACTGGAGTGCTACCAGTTGTCAATGACTTTGTTCATGCGAACAAGGATATGGAAAGCATGTGCTATAGAGTATTGGTGACGCATTTTCCGGAGCTTTATTAACACCCTGTTTAGATGAGGTGAACGTTTTGTCGGTATTGACTCGTGGCTGTGTATTAGCGGAGCGACCACGTCTAGACAGTTGCTGATGTTGTTGTAGAGTTCATGAGTGGCCTTGTCCACATACTTGGACAAAGAAAAGGTATCCTAATTAGCTGATCGGACAAGCATAGAAAAGTTATCGACGTTAATGCTTCTGAAATCCCCGATTCACCAGCTAGACAAGTTGAGCGATGAGGTGAGACAGAGAGCGTAAATGATAGATGAACTACCTGGTGGTCGCTCCCGGGGATGTTGCCTGTTACGCTAGTAACAGCATCCGAGATGCCAAGCGTAAAAATTAAATTATGAGTGTTACAAAGTCTCGTCGGAACATGGACGTGTTAAATCCAATTGTTCGTATATATAGAGTCAGCAATGCCTCTGTATCTGAGAGGTGCACTCTGGTCATTCCAAGAGATATGCGGCATATTAAAGTTGTCGGAGTTCCCACTTGTTGGATTTTGGTAACGCCTTTTGGTTGCTGAGTTCCTGGTTTAATAACCCATCATTCTCGGATGCCAAAAGGGATTTACTACGTGTATTACCATAAATGTATATTTGGAGCTCCCAGATGTTATACACGAGGCAGTCTAGAGTCAGCCGGCTATTCAAAAGGAAATTTGATCGACGTATGAAGCGTTTGAAAGAATAGTCGATACAGGTGGCAATATTATCAGCTGACCGGAAGGTTATGTAAGGAAAGCTGAAAGAAACACTACATACCTCCCCACCTGTGCGCTAGTCGCACGATGTTCAAGCGACCAGGAGTAAAATACCCGGTGGGAATAGCCGGTAAAAACTGACCTCTACCTGGTACAGTGTCGCATGAAATACCCGAGGCTGAGGTATGGGAGGCATGCAGGTTAATATTCTGTGTGTAAGGTACAATGAAAGATTTAGGAGCAGTGCAGGATGGTAAATGCATAGATGTTAGATTTGTCTAGACTGGATAACCCGCTTCTTCCTCGTGCGAGATGTTCAGTTGCATTCTGGCGGAATCTGGAGAAAAACAAACAGGAGGAGACTGGCAGCAAGCGATACTAGCAAGTGATCAGCAGAACAACCTCCTCGTGGTGCCAGCTGGGTGGTTCGGGTTTAACCCGTTCCAGCAAATAGTTCGGCAGCAGTGTTCCAGGACGTGGTGGGTTTTCGCCCGGCAAGCGTTCTCCCTATAAAAAGCCACAAATGTCTGCTTATCAACACTGTGACGTGGCGGATGTGACCCGCCACAAAATAAAGTCACTGGGCCGTGGACATCCGGAAAATGGTATCCAACTCACGGACATCGATCGCTTATTCTCACATTCCTACCGATAACAAACAGTCAAGAATTCTGCGGCACCTTCAAAAATACAAGCTACATTCATAGACAATTACATACATATATACACCCATACACTTACATTCACTGTTATGCCAAACATGTACTCTGTACATTTTGATCACACCATGTTAGCTAATCATGATCATGCCTGTACTGGTGTGTCTCGCATTATCGAGAATAAACGTTTATTTATTTATTTATTTATAAGATGATATTGTCATGATGTGTGATACACTAAGCGGTCTGGAAAATGGGCTCGCCTTCCTGACCGTGTCTGCCGCGTATTAATGTCTCCTTGTGGCTTAGCTTTAGATTTTACAAGCTGCGGGTCATCTTCAACGAGCTGTGGTGTCCGCTGCGTACACGGTGTCGAGTAAGAATCAGTAGATTGTTGCTTACAAGGTTTTCCGATGCACGCTAGTTTAAGACGATCTACGGAAACCGCATCGACTTTACCATGCTTGTTGATCATATGATGTTTTTCGGTTCTAGCGATCACTTCGAATGGTCCATCGTACGGTGGTTGTAATGGCTTGCGGACTGCATCATTTCGTACCCACACGTGTGAACAAGTTTCGAGAGCTTTCGGTATGTAACACTTATTGGTGTGTGCGCGTGTGGGGATAAAGTGCAGTTCACGCATGGATGAACTTAGCCGATGGACAAAGTTTGAAGGATCTATAGCGTCGATGTCGGTCGGCTGAACGAGATCAGCCGGGAGCGTTAACGTGGTACCGTATACCAGCTCCGCGGTGGAGCAACCTAAATCAGCTTTAGGTGTCGGTCGAAGACCTAATAAAACCAGCGGTAAGGTTTCTGTCCAACGGGTAGTGTCGGAACATGCCATCAAAGCTGTTTTGAGATGACGGTGAAAACGTTCGACTAACCCGTTCGATGATGGGTGGTACGCAGTTGTTCTTATACGCTTGGTTCCGAGAGTATTGGTTAATTCTCGAAAAAGCGTCGACTCGAATTTCGCACCGCGATCAGTTGTTATGGTGGATGGTACACCATAATACGCGATCCAATGAGCCACAAAGTTATGTGCTACCGTCTGTGCAGAAATGTCTGAGATGGGTACTGCCACGGGCCAACGATTGAAGCGATCGATGCAATTCAATAAATAAATAAATAAATAGTATATTCTCGGTAAAACGAGACACACCTGTAAATGCATGATCAAATATGCATACAAGCATAGCTTCTGTGGAATGTTAAAACATTTCGTTTTAATGAAAGGTATAAAAGAAAAGATGTTGTCCGGATGAGTGAGCATACTGTCAGGTAATAGTCAGACCCAGGGACATTATGGCGCTGTGGCGCGCAAAAATCCGTCAAAACACAAGTTGGGGGTAATTTCGCCAGGTAGTGATCCGTGAGCACAGGAACTTAAACAAGGTTTTGTTGCAACCAATAACCATTCCGAGATAGGGATGGTCTGTGCTCCAACAAAGCATTATTCATAGCAGAATTAGTTGCACAGGTTCGATGTAGAAGGCTGAGGACTGCGTCAGTGTGAAATGCTTAGCTGTGACTTTATTTTGTGGCGAGTCACATCCGCCACGTTGCAGTGTTTTTAAGCGGACATTTGTGGCTTTTTATAGGGAGAACGCTTGCCAGGCGAAAACCCACCACGTCCTGGAACACTGCCGTAGCTTTCGTTGAACACTATAGGT
>OX104071.1:5731764-5810501 GCA_944474145.2 Dicrocoelium dendriticum
AAACATTCGAACTCAGCAAGCAGTTCAACAGACCACACCGGTTGCCTAGGTGTACAATTATAGAATTTTGGTTAGAATTTTACACAAGCAAACCTGGGAATCTCCAGACTGCTACACCAACATATGCCACGGAGACTACTAACACTCCGAGTACGCCGTTGATTAGATCGGGAATTGCTCCTTCGTCTGGTGATGATAATGGAAGCCAGTTGTTGTTGCAAGGAGCGTACGGCTTTAACGAGTTCGTCGTCAGGTGTACGAGGTGATAACTTTGAGATCGTTGGCGTTTGTATCTCCATTATCTTATCAGCCATAAGGGCTAAATCTTTTAGTTCGGTATCCTGGTGGGGGTTAGCCAGAATCTGTTGTACATGTACAGGGAGCCGTTGCATAAGTAGTTGCTTAAAAATGGGATTCTCTGGAGGGTTTTCACCTACCAAATCTTGCATGGCTAGTAATAGTTGCGTAGGCGTGCGATCGCCTAATTGCTCTTCATTATGTAGACGCTGCACTCTTTTACGCTCACTAAGGCTAAGCTCACGGATTAACAAGTCTCTTAACTGTTGGTATGTACTGCTCGTTTTTATGATATCCTGCGTCAGAAGCAACATCTCAGGTGGGAGTCGGGAAATAACGTGATGAACCTATAAGGCATCCTTATGTATGCGATTGATTTCAAAAAATGACTCGGCCTGCATAAACCATAACTGGGGATACTGTATCCAAAATGTTGGTAAACAACTAGTAGATACGGTGTTAATTTCCCCTGGTTGCTGGTCAGTCATATTAGCATACATGAAATGGTGGAATTATGACGAAATTGGGTACGACTCACCGGATGATGCTTGCTGAGTCGAAATATCCGAACTCACGTTGGGTCAACCACTTGTCGGAGTTCCCACTTGTTGGATTTTGGTAACGCGTTTTGGTTGCGGAGTTCCTGGTTTAATAACCCGTCATTCACGGATGCCAAAAGGGATTTACTACGTGTATTACCATAAATGTATATTTGGAGCTCCCAGATGTTATACACGAGGCAGTCTAGAGTCAGCCGGCTATTCAAAAGGAAATTTGATCGACGTATGAAGCGTTTGAAAGAATAGTCGATACAGGTGGCAATATTATCAGCTGACCGGAAGATTATGTAAGGAAAGCTGAAAGAAACACTACAAAGTCACCACCCTCTAGCTTGTAGCTTGGGGACATTGTGGAGACGTCAGTGAAAAGGTTTAATAGTGCATTAATCTTTGTATTAGAGGCATGTGGGGGTTGCCTGTGCAACCAATTAGGAGTTCAAGTTTACCCCCATTGGTAAGGTTCCAGATTGAATTCTCTGGATCTCCAATTGGTAACAACTCAATGTCAGAGGCAACAAAGTCATCCTGGAAGTAAATAAGGCATCCACTACCGTGTTGGTTGATGCGTCCATTGCCAAACGTGGTGTACCCGGGGACATTTAGATAGTTATCAGGGGTGCTTGAGGATTGCAAGGTTTCCGTGATCGGAAAAATTTTGTGGAGAGGAGAGAAGAACAAATGGACCGATGTAGTGCATTTTGTGATTGATGGATCTTGCTTTGACAAGGAGCTTATTGCAGGTTCCACTGCGTGCCTCCCTAGAGAGAGTGAAGTCAGGGTCGTGTGTAGTATCCCTGAGATTCACAACGGTGGAGTCAGTAAAAGGTGAAGCAAATGTTTCGCGTGCAGGTAATACACGTTGCAGTTGTTACCCCACAGTGATCTGGGGCGATGCATTGAGGTATCTGGCAGTATAGGTTATTGTCAGCCCACAGGTTGCCCGCTAGAGAGTTGGTAGACGATTACAAGATAAAGGTTTGGTAAGGTAACGGGTTTAACGGCTCATTCAGTTGCGCAGAAATTTTATACTGCTACTTAAGGAGGTTGTTGCAGCAGGAGCAGTATCCCTTTCGTAAGCATGCAGGTCATGCAGTAGATTATTTTCAGCTCCTGTGCAAGGTTGGGTTGGTGGCGATAAGACGTAGGTGGGTGTTAATGGGATCCCTAGGATGGACCGAGTGTGGACACATGGAACATCTCAATGGGGAAGACCGGGTCGTCAATGCACTTTAAACGCAAAAGCGGATCGCTATGTGAGAGGGTTGTATGTATGCTAACGTGGGTAGGTTTCAATTTCGTGGGAGAGGAGGGGCAGCGAGGAGTTGTGGAAGATAGAGTTGCCTTTATTAGGTGAACGCTTCGTACATGTGTGTTCATGGGATAGCAAAGTTTGGGACTGCTGAATATTTGCCATCAACTTGCCAAGAGGAAACTTGGAGATTGCTGGAGCTGCTCGAAGAGCTAAAGCCTGATGTTTGAGGATGAGCTGTGACGAACACAGTAGATTTCGGAGAATCTGTAGAGCAGCTGCTAGCTCTTGATGGATCCCGCGCGGTGGACCATACTATGTAGTGTCCCATAAAAAGGACTTTGGTAACGGGGGCCGTGTTACGCGCAGTTACGTTACGCATCTGTGGGTGTGCAGATCTTGCGAAGTGGTTGTTCAAAGAGGGGTCTGCTGTTTTGGTGCTTCTTGATCGATGGAGAGTACCATAAGAACTATGTCCAGAAACAGATGGTATCGAGCCTTAGGCGTTGGGCGATCGTTGGTGTGAACACTTAGCAATGATTTATAACGGGTAAAAGCGCAGGTGCTTGACATGTCCCGTAGGATGTTTAGCGTGACAAAAAAGATAGAATAAGGGATAATGTAGTCCTCAGTTTAGGCGATTACAGATTTAACTGCACTGTCGTAAAAAGGGAGTTTGCAATGAGAATGTACGCACAAAATGCAATAAGGGGCGTGGTTATGGCTCACATAATAGGCGAGAAAAAATATAAAGATAGCAAAGACAATGCTTACTCGTGGGGCGCCGTACGTAGGCTGCCAACTTGGAAGCTTCAAGTAAGTAACAGTCAGCTGGTGGCTTGCGTAGCCTAGCCTTGGTCGCAGACCCCATCGACGACTGATATCTTGGGGAAGATGGTTTTAAGGTTACAGACTGCCTAGCCTGAGTCCAAGCGTTGGCGTGTACCACCCGGTACTCAGGTTCTTTCTTGTTAACATTTTTGTGATGCTGGGTTACGTGGGTCCTGCGGATCTTTGCTGGGTTCGTTGTAGGTGTGGGTAGCAGCCATTTCTGGCGTGCGTTACAGGGTATATGTGGATTTCCGCAAGATGCATCCGCATTGTTGCGTTCACTCTTGATAATGGGAGTAGCGGGCGAAGCGATAGACAGGAATGCTGGTTCATTATGAGAAGCGCACCTATCAGAGTCACAATTCGATAACGCTCTGAACGTTTTACTGTCTGCAGTAGTTGCAGTAGCTCGATCTGAGCCGGATTTGAGTGTAGTCACTTTGGGTGAGACACCCTGTTGTTGTTGTTGTTGTTGTTAGGGTTGGAATGAATCTAAATCAACAACACACAGTGGTGTAAAGCATGTGACGGGCGATGCATCCTTTGTTTCAAGTCGGGCTTTGTGTTGGATGATGATGTAGAGGTTCGCGCCATCGCTCTTTGTAAGGGGTCATATCCTCTCCGATCTGTATAAACCCGCAGTTAGCCTGTTGTTTGACGGGAAAGCTGAAGGCTATGAAGCGTGTCGCAAACTCAGGACCTACAACTCTAAGCTTGATAGGACGTGTTCGGCCGGGAACCTTTCTTAAACTTTTAGCTGTGCAACAATCTAGCGGCAATTTGCTTACGTAGCAAATTTTCAAGTGGAAATTGTTCTGGGACATTAAATAGTATGGCATTATTAGCTCGTCGCAAGCACTCTTTGACTTCTTTGGCAATTACGTTCAATAGCATGCCAGCTTGGTTTAGGTTTGATAAGTTTTCAGGTTTTTGTATGCCCGACGGTTGTGCTAGAGGCATTACCTTCTTCAAGATCCAATTGATGTTCATTTTGTCGCATTTTAGAAAATTCACTTGACTTTCAAGCGCGTGAATTTTTAGCATCGCTTCAATAAGAGGGCCATTAGGCATGACCTTGCATTCCTGAGAAGGAAGGAGGGCAACTATGCCAAGTCTTGATGCAGAATTTACAACCTCTTTTTCACCATTCACTGGGCTGGAACTATTGGCCACCACGATGATGTCAATTTGGTCCATGTGTTGGACAGCGCGCATGTCAGCTAAACCCGAGTTGACTTTAACAGTGAGGAGTTTAGTCGATTTCCCTCTTCGTTTATTATACCTCATAGCTGCAGGACGTTTAGCTACCATTATACAGAAAAATAGGGCACGATGCCAAAACACCACATAGGACGACTTGGACAGAAAGTTCAAAGAAAACCCGCTTTACGGTTATAAGAAGACGGTGTGATATAAGTACATATCACAAAGCGTATGATAAGGTTAATGGGAGCGATTTGCCAACACTGAATACCTAACCAAAAATATTCAACTTATTCGAATTTACCGCGTACGTCTGTCTGCACTGGTTACGGCGTAAGCTTCGGAGACGGGGATAGCTAGGATCTCCCCTTCAGACAGCCATCACATGTTGTCCATGCGATGACGTCGGTTTGGAGAGAAACCATCGGGGTTTACTTCAAACCCGCATCCGGGCTGCACAGAAAACGGTACTGCACCACCTTCACTGGACTGTCCGTCGCTTATGCTCGGGGCTCCTAAACGGTGTCCCAGTGGCTAAGGTACCATGACTAGTGACAGTGTCAGCGACACCAAGGTAGCGTTCTTATCCTCCTGAAGTTGAATGCCCAGCACGCAAATTCGAAAACGAGCCAGGCTAACAGCTTGGTTCAATGAGCTAACAAGCCTGTAAAATAGTGAAGTGTCCGTCAGTCTTGA
Source organism: Dicrocoelium dendriticum (assembly GCA_944474145.2). Taxonomy (NCBI): domain Eukaryota; kingdom Metazoa; phylum Platyhelminthes; class Trematoda; order Plagiorchiida; family Dicrocoeliidae; genus Dicrocoelium; species Dicrocoelium dendriticum. The sequence goes on from OX104071.1 coordinate 5,736,601, forward strand.
CCTTTTGCATTTCTACCAATTTATGGTTAAGGCAACACATGCTTGTCACCCTCTCTGAGCCATAACTTTCCATTTTTAGCACGCCTTTTTTGCTTTCCATTTGTCTTCCATACTTTGGGGATATGCGCGTTAGGACCTTTTAAACCGTTTTGTCCCTTTTCCTCTGTAAGTTTGAGCAACTTGGCTTTCTTTACTGATGCTTCATCTGCTTCCAACTTGTCATATTTCTTCATTTATGGTGGGCATATATGAGATATTTGAATAACAATTACATGGCATAGTGGTACCATAGTTTATTTACTCTTAAAATTGAAAGACTGCGTTCCAGATGCATTTTTTATGTCTGTGTAGCTGTCTCCTTTCTTTGATTTTTTATTTCGAGCTTGTCACATATACGGGGTCAAGTACCCAAGGATTCGTTTATTGTTGCGACAACCAAACATCGCGTGGCACCAAGTTTCTGTATCTGGACATAAATGGAAGGTTATCCGCCGCTTTTATAGTTAACTGAGTGGAAAAACTGTGCTTTATCTTGCAAGGATACAATTTTCCTAAGACTTGAACGCTTGGGTTCCGTTAGCTCGAAATATCTTTCACGTACTTTTTCTTTGGATCTCTCCTGTTGACTTCGGAAGGCACATTCTTTTGCCGATGCAAGGCCAGAACGTTTGGGTGCTGCCACTTTTCGCCACTGGAGATTGCTTTTATCTTGCCACTCATCCGGATCTCTTACCTCTGTTTTGGCCGTTGAATTGGCGGTGGTTGCCTATAAATCTACTCCATTTTACAATTTACCTCGGAAGTACCTCCGAGTTGTTTTTGGTAAACCATCCTATCCATCAAGGGTATAACAGCACCAACCTATTTCATTGGATATCCCTCGGAGACTTCACGTGGTGCTGCAGTTGCTCAGCACCACACATTGAAAAATATTCTATTCATAACCTACTACTAGATGTTCCGCAATTCGGTCAAGACAGGACAGGACCCAGGAACGTGCTAGGCACCGGCACAAGGAACCAACCAACGGAATAATGGGATGCAACTTGACTGCGAATAACCAAGCAAATAAACGCCTGACAGGACGCCTAGCCAGTTATAACTTGCCAATCAACGGATCAACGGCGGTATGCCAAGACTTCTTGGTTTCTGCCTGGTAAGCTTTCTACCTTTAAAAAGCAACAAGTCTCCGGTTAACAACGCTGCGACATAACAGAGGTACCTTGCCACCGAATAAAGTCACAGCCCATGTCTTCACATTGGCAGGTCAACATGCGTCACGTCTCACCGTTCGTGATACCTTGGTTACCCTGGCACTTCTACTTCTGCATATACGGTCGTCTCTTCTTTTTGTGCTTTCATGTTGATGTGCGCGTTACTTGCACACGAACTCAGTATACCATCACATCTCTCTCGCTGTGGCTTTTCAACTATCTTCTACTCGATCATTCTGGATTCTACATCTATTATTGGCTGAGGTATGACCGCACTATATGGCTGATTAAGTATATCCTTACAAACGGGTCCCGCTCCCAAAACAACCCAGTTATTATACGACATTTGCAAAATTGTACAGTTCCAGTCACCAAAGCTTGAACAATTTTCTTCTGTTGCTGTTGCAATTGCCACAAACTCTCCGTACCGTTGCACCTATCTGATTTTGCCTCCATGAGCGGGCCTCACATAATCCAGAATAACATGTTTAGTCCTTTATTTATTTATTTAAGTAAATATATATAAATAATTGTGCTCGATAAAGCGAGGCACGCCTTTATCGCAAAATCAGCGTAGTGCAAAGGTGTAAGTACCGGCATAACAAGTAGATCTGAATACGAACGCATTTCGTATGTAGTCACTTGGATGTTCTCATACGGAGCAAAGAATGAATGAAGTTACTTTGGAGTGTATCGAGGCACGCCTTGCCAGACAGGCTCATACTTACCCAGACGAATTATTTTGCATTGAAGGAGTGGGTTGTAAAAAGGGAAGTTACAGATCGTTAGATTGAAGTTAGGAAGCTGTACGTCGAGGTTGCGCACATACAGCAAGAAGACCAAAATATAAAGCAGTTTAAGTTTAGTGATTTGTCACTGTTAAAACAAGTACTTGCAAATAAACCATAGCTAATATATGCACATTTTGTGTAAGGTGACGCCGATCAGCTTGGCAATAAGTTGTAGGGGACAGTTATGTTATCTTTTGGCGCTTACAATCCGCCCCGTCGCAGGGTTGTATAAAGGATTTTGTGGTTTTTTAAACGGAGGACAGACGCCAAGCTGAAACGTCTTAAGTCTCGCAACGCTGCTGACAAGCACATTTTGCCCGGTGCTATGATATTGGCGCGGCTGCCTCCTGCCCGATTATTCTCACGGTTACGCGCAGTCATAGGTTGCCAATTCAACTCAATTAATTATGTGATTGGCTTCGCCAGCTTCGCCCGCGAGTGTGTAGAACTGGTGAGGTTGGAAGACTCGGGTGATCTATATTTGTAAATACACATTCTGACCTCCATTGGTGGATCTGAAGTTGGCAGTGTAGAAGAGTTGCATGTTCGGTATTGGATCCGTGGTCAGCTACGCGCCGCAGGCTGATCTTAGACGTTTTTTTACATAGGTGAGAGTAACCATGCTGTATTATAAGCAGCAGCAAACCGTGTAGGATACAAGAAGTCTAAGCCGAATGTAACGTTATGAATTACAATTAAAGGGTATGCGCGGCATTTCTAAAGCAAAATAGCATCTACACTAACTCGAAGTAAACAAACGTTATGATAGCGGCAGTCTTACATATGTTACATTCTTCGACAGAAGTCTATTAATAAGCTCACATTGAGTTGAGTTTACTAAACAAGAATTAAAGGCTTAGGCTGCTAGTATGATTCTTAAGGGGCAAAAACGTGTACTTGTCCGGGCAGGGGTACTTGTTTATTGACCGGCTATCACCACACGATTGCCAGTTGGTTGCCCCTTTTGGTAGTATTTGAAAGGTCGAAGCCAACTGACTCCAGGAAGGGTTGAGAACATCAACTTTGATCATATGCACGAACTCCGCTTTCGTTGCCTTTAACTTATCAGGGGCAAGACGTCGTGGTCGTGCGGAGTCTGGACGACCCCGGGTTTGCATGTGGTGCTTTACGTTGTCTGCTAAGGGAAGCATGACGTTAAGTGTGCAGAACAGCTGTAAAAATGCGCGAACATTTCTAGAAATTCTTCGACCGCTTGTAGCTTGTGATAGTTCGGAATGACGGGTAAGTAATCCTGTACGTCCGGGGTTCCTGTCACCGTCGAGGCAGCTTATTGTGCAAAGTTTACTCGTAGCTCCTACTTTCTGCAAAAATTAGACTACTCATACCAACCCATCAATAATGTAAATTTAACATCGCCCTTTGAATATCTGGATGCCAGCTCCTTCGGTTAAGTGGGAAGTGACGAGTGAGTGAGCCAACCTGCACCACCAGGACAGGTACTGGGAGTTTATTGGCAATACGTCGCGAACCAAGCAGACGTCATGTATTAAAAATTTCGCACCTGATCGTCAGTCCTCGGTAGGTTTGTTGGTAGAGCAGAGAGCCGGTAATCCGTACGTCCGGGGTTCGTGTCCCCGTCGAGGCAGATTACTGGCAAGTTTACTCGTGGCTGCTACTTTCTACAAAACTCTAATAGTTTTGTCAAGCTATTGTTGCTTATAAAATTAAATAGTGCAAGTAATCGACACGTAGGATAGCAAAAGTTACAGCAACTGTTGTAAAAATCCAACGTAATTTACTTTGAACAGCACTGTCAAAAGCAAGAGAAAGCTGGCCAAAATCTGCTATGCTAGTTTCGTTGGCGTGAAGTAGATTTGCGGCTCGTGGCATAATTGTTGCTTTTGGGCTTGGTAAGCTTAGCCTAATTTTCAGCCCAGGTTGAACTACTAGGTATTGTCCATGAGAATTTTATCTTGTATCTTGTGTAGACAACTTGAGGTGCATCGCTCCTTCCGTGATTTTTAGGGAAAACAGTGCAAATACTAATGATGTGCCATGGACTGTGTGGCATGTTTGCCTTTTAGTAAGCGCGTAAACTCCAAGAATGCCTTGTACGCTAATCTTCGACATGCGTTCATTTGGTCCACGGCATCGCCGAACCATATTCACCCAAAATGAACCACAACCATTTTACATATAGCAGCCTGTACAGTGACCATACGCTTTGAAGAGCAATTTTCCTGCATGCTTCTTGGCGTAACTTACCTTCACCACTCAACACTCGTTGCATCCACTTTCATAATGGACTGCCTGAATATAATGAATCCGGTTACGTCATCCAAGACCGTAGTTTCATAAATTTGGTTGGCCAATTAAACATTTGTCTTATGCATGCTACCTTTTTCCCATAAGCACATCGCAACCCTGTCACAGCGAATGTCATGTTCCCTCTATCTCCGAGGCAGAGACTTTTACGCTGGGTTCACGGTTTTTGGGTTCAATCATTTACACGCTCTTCCGCGACGTCAGGAATATTTACGAATGGGTTAAATTTACTAACTCGCTACTGCCCCTTGCTCCGCTATTTTTACTGTGCGATTCCATTAACCGCTAGATATCAAGTACACCGTTAACGTGTCTTCGAGTTGCCTTCGTACTTCACCTACATATTTGATCACTATCATCTCGTATACATTATTGCAGTAAACTGGTACCACTTAAGGCTTATGCAGTCAGCAGCTATTTTTGTGAAATACATCTTCGTCTGTCCGCAAAACGGCATGTAGCAGCAATCCGTTGCGGTGGAAACGGACTCCACCAAGCTATCGTAACTGAATTCAGTGTCAGGTAAGCTAGTTGTTCCTATCGCAATGTCTGCAAATGCCGCCTTGTACTCTTTAGGTTGCACTCATTAACATGCACTCTCATCATGGGTTGTGCGGGGCACGGCAATGAGAATTGATCACGTTTCTCACCAACCGATTGGCTATTTTGGCTCTGGATAACCTTCTCCTGGAAATTTTTGTCGTGAACTATCGACCTTATTACTGAGAAGTGTATAACATCCCTACCACGTGAATCGTAAGTCAAGCGTGCGTTACGTATAGGCACGTTGTTTAAGTGTGTTTTTTGTTGCACCTTGCAGTAACACACCCCTCAGTACTTACGTTGTGTGTGTCAAGAGCAGTTAACACCCTCCCAAGATGACACGAATATTTTGAATCGGTAACGACACCCGCATTGCATTTGTCTTCAATTTTGGTTAGCAATACAATATTTCGTTGAATGTGCGCCAAACCGCATTTAAAGCAGCAGCATATAATGGCTGTGAAAAATGAAACCCCGTGTGACCTACGTATAACTATTAGTTGTGGAGGTATAAAACCCACTCCATGCATCCAGCTTGAAGCACCATTTTAGGTTATGTCAGCGGCCCCACCCGTACAGAACACGAGACTTATCTAGCTATATGAGTGTAATCAATATATGAGGAGCCAATCGTAGTGGATTTGCCATTGGCGGTACTGAGGCCACTGCTGTGAGAGCTATGTAAGCTTAATAAACACCGGTCATGAAGGCGTGTGAGGCCAATGGCTGCCGCTTTGCTAATGGCCATATTGAGTAAACTGCCATAAGGAATATAGGAACAAGGTAACTGCCGTTAATGAAGATGTGCCGAGCCAATAAAAAAGCAGTTATACACCGTACAGTACTGAAAACACCTAAACTGTCGGGCTCATATTAATACAGAGAGTAAAAGCAGAAGTTGTTGCAAGTGTTATGATGTAACCTGCATATACTGAAGTTATGTCTGATGTATATATGTAAGTGCATGCATTAGTAAACAAGTTTTTTGCCTTTGTTACAGTTGTGCTGAATTTGTGGTTGTGTTCGGTCAATTTGCCAACACAGTAGGTACTCAGCAGATACCGCCGAAGTGTCTAATGTCAGTGAGTGCGGTAAGTTTCTCCGGAAAGGCAGGAAGCAGCGACGTAATTCAGTGGTGATTAACGTCCGCCACGTCAGTGTTGTTAAACAGGCATTTATGACCTTTTAGGGAGAACTCTTGCCAGACGCATGCCCTTAACTTCCTGGAACACTGCCGCCAAACTGTTCGCTGGAGCAGGATTAACCCGGTCCACCCTTGTTGAATCACTTGTAGGTTGTCCGGCTAGCCAAAGTTTTCCATGGCGGCGATACTGACTTCATTGCCGTGGTTTCAAGTGGACTCCCGCAACGTCAAGTCCAATGAAGCTAACAAGTTAGGCACGGCTAGTGGCGAGCATTATAATAATACCATGGGGCGTACACGAAGTACTAAGAACAGGTCTTGAAAGCGCTTAGAGCCTATAGTAGTGGCGTTGCAATTTTTGAGATTGATGCAAATAGCGTGAAAGCTATCTGCGTTAATCAACGAGCTCTCAGGTAGGCATATGGAGCAAATAGTAGAGGTTTTACAAGGGGTATAAACGTTACTTCTCTGTGGAATATACATAAGCTAACCGAGCACAAGTTATAAAGGCCAGCGAAGCCAAACTTGGATGCATGTACCTTGGTGATAATGATGCCACAGTTATAAATAAATACATAAATAAATAAATGGTATATTCGTGAAATCGCGTGGCCCATCTGAGTAGGTATTTGACCTACATCACCCGGTCATGTAGGCAAATGATTCCAGCGATTGCGTGTCGTTGGGTGGCGACAAGGCTACCACGCCTGTGTGGCGTAACCGGGCTTAGTGTGCCCCTACAAAGTTGGTATGCATATCCGGCAATATAAAGTAAAGCTTATATATGGGATATACATATAAAATAAGATAACACAAATAGTTTATTCACAAATTTATGGTGACACACCAAATCAGGCATGTAAGCTAATTGTCTCCGTAATACTCTATTTTATCCGTTATTCCTTTGTTAGTTACACAAAGAAATAATTACATAAATGTTTTATTCCCGACAGTGCGGGCCACGCCTCTATTGCCTTGAATGCTAATCCAAACGTAGAATTCAGATTGTCTAGTAAAATAAGAATGAAATAGAAGAATAATTAAACCTTGCCGTTAATCCATAGGAACACTTGCATGCATAAATTGGTTTGTAAGTTACTAGCTTCTTACAACGTAAAAATTTTAGAAATGAAAGGGAAGAATAGATTGACTTAATGACATAGGGTAGGATAAAATGTTAGCAATTGCATGACGGATCAATGATATGTCGATCTGTTACTATGTTTTATATCCAGTAACAGTACTAACGTATAAACCATAGGAAGGCCATGCTACATAATTAATATAAGCATTATTAGTTTGAGGAATGTGTAATTCTACTTATGCATATATTTAAACTTCGCTGATATCTATCTAGGTATAATTTACATAGCAACCTGTATATATATGCGTACGTTTTATGGGCTAGTTTCTATAAGTATGTATATTTATTTATTTATATATATTTATCGTTACGTATATTTGTGTATATGCATCTATGCATAGTTACATTCATACATATACACACCTCAGTATGTATATTTGTTTAGAAATATAAATAAATACAAGTTGCCCTTTGCAAATTGTACATACTTAACTGCGAGTGGCATTAAATTCTAAGCCAGTTTGACTCCTTTTCATGGTAGCACTGTTAGTCGACCATATGAATGGCGACGGGCAGACGTATCATTACTCCTACATGCACTGGCCATTAGTAAATACACATTACTCTGGGTCAAGGGACCAATGCACACCTTCCTTCCGTTTCAAACGTGCCACACTCTTTACATAACCATCTGCTAACTCCTCAGCTAATACCGCTTACCCCCCGGCATGGCAACCTGATGGTCGCGGCTTACTTAACAATTTGTTTTAACGTTGGGAAGGATGCTATCACAAGACGCTGCACATCTTCAAACGAAACTCGACTTCAACGCACAAACTAAAGTTGCGCCGTCTCGCAAGAGGTTTAAGCATGGGTGCTTTGCACTGCGCACATCGTCTGGAGCGTTTACTTGAACACGTGCTGGCTGTCTAATGCGTCCTTAAGTACTAACCGCCGGCAGAAATCACCGAAATCGCAGACAGCCTTCTACAGCACTACACTGGACTACTTTGTGCCTCGTCTAGTATCGCCCGGTCGACTGACGCGGCTCACCGGTTACGCACTGTAACTCCATTAAAGGACAATGCAAATGAATGCCTTTAACGTGGACTAATTTGAAAGAAATAGCTTCGTGGACACGGGAAGTCAAACGTTTGTGGCTAAACCGAAGGCAGCCTAGTATTAAACACCATGCTCTAAGGCACGCCCGTAGTACAACATGAGGCGTTTCGGTAGCGATGATGGAACCTGCTTCCCGCTTTTTACTTTTTTATTGAAACTGCTTAAGCAGGAGAGACAAAGTCTTGGCGGTTGTTTTCAGACTCACGGTCTTCTAAAGACTAAAGACAACCGCTAACCGACGCTAACAAACGACGGATAGGAACATGTTGACCTCCAGGTACCAGCGATTGAGGTTAGTAATCAAATCCTTCAAGTTGTCTACGCAAGATATAAGATAAAATTCTCATGGACAATACCTAGTAGTTCAACCTGGGGTGAAAATTAGGCTAAGCTTACCAAGCTCAAAAGCAACGACTATGCCGCGAGCCGCAAATCTACTTCACGCCAACGAAACTAGCATAGCAGATTTTGGCCAGCTTTCTCTTGCTTTTGACAGTGCTGTTCAAAGTAAATTACGTTGGATTTTTACAACAGTTGCTGTAACTTTTGCTATCCTACGTGTCGATTACTTGCACTATTTAATTTTATAAGCAACAATAGCTTGACAAAACTATTAGAGTTTTGTAGAAAGTAGCAGCCACGAGTAAACTTGCCAGTAATCTGCCTAGACGGGGACACGAACCCCGGACGTACGGATTACCGGCTCTCTGCTCTACCAACAAAGCTACCGAGGACTGACGATCAGGTGCGAAATTTTTAATACATGACGTCTGCTTGGTTCGCGACGTATTGCCAATAAACTCCCAGTACCTGTCCTGGTGGTGCAGGTTGGCTCACTCACTCGTCACTTCCCACTTAACCGAAGGATCTGGCATCCAGATATTCAAAGGGCGATGTTAAATTTACATTATTGATGGGTTGGTATGAGTACTCTAATTTTTGCAGAAAGTAGGAGCTACGAGTAAACTTTGCACAATAAGCTGCCTCGACGGTGACAGGAACCCCGGACGTACAGGATTACTTACCCGTCATTCCGAACTATCACAAGCTACAAGCGGTCGAAGAATTTCTAGAAATGTTCGCGCATTTTTACAGCTGTTCTGCACACTTAACGCCATGCTTCCCTTAGCAGACAACGTAAAGCACCACATGCAAACCCGGGGTCGTCCAGACTCCGCACGACCACGACGTCTTGCCCCTGATAAGTTAAAGGCAACGAAAGCGGAGTTCGTGCATATGATCAAAGTTGATGTTCTCAACCCTTCCTGGAGTCAGTGGGCTTCGACCTTTCAAATACTACCAAAAGAGGCAACCAACTGGCAATCGTGTGGTGATAGCCGGTCAATAAACAAGTGCACCCGCCCGGACAAGTACAAAAATCGCCTGAAGGTGCCAGACGAACTAAACGGTGGGGGCGTACAACACTTTCAACCGTACACGTTTCAAAGCCTGCGCATTCGTAATTTCAAACGAAGAACACATACTCTCACTTTTTGCACTCTCCATGCATCAGCAATGGCTGTGTAATTAAGGTTCTGATCCCTTGCGTGCAAGCATCCAAGAACATTAGAAATACATCTTCATTTATTTCTTCTCAAGACAGCCTGTAGATTAGCGGCATTTATCTTAGGCTACCAACACAGACGTCGGGCAATGTAGGTAACCTATTTAATGCCTAAATTTCCAGTATAATGATCCATTAGCACTGCTGCTCGCAAAGTTGGTGAAATCACAATACTAGCATAGACACACCATATGCCATCGCGGTTCACTCGCTCTTCCTGCACCAAATACGAGACGTCAAACACGCTCATGGCTCAGGCGGTGTTCCCACCAGACATGAGCTAAGCTGCGAAGGCAGCGATGATCGAATGTGACGAGCCTCTTCATGTCTGTCGACCTGATGGGCCAGGTTTCACAACCATATAGGAGAGTTGAACGGACGGCTGCGTTGTAAAATCTGCTCTTCAGGGCGAGAGTAATGTCGTGTCTGCGCCACAGGTGGCGGAGATTGGCAAAAGCACCTCGAGCTTTTGCTATGCGGTTCGTAACCTCATCTTCAATCCCACGGGTGCTAATATGGCTGCCCAGGTACTTGAATTCCTGAACGACTTCTAGCACATCACCACCGAGCGTTAGCGCAGGGTTGGGTCCCTGCCAATCTTGGAGAAGTACTTTGCATTTCGATGGAGCAAAGCATAGCCCAAAACGATTGACAGCCAGTGCTAATCGGTCCAGTGCGGCTTGGCATGTTTGGGGTCTGTCACAGATTAGGGCAATATCGTCCGCATACTCCAAGTCAAGAAGTCCCTCACCAGGGAGTAGCTCCACACCATCTAGGTCATGTCCAGCGAACGCTGTTTCCATTACTTCATCAATAGCGAAGTTGAAGAGGAAAGGTGACAGCAGGCATCCTTGTCTCACACCGCCGGTGATGCTGAAGGGTGGCAAGAGTTTGCCATACACCCTCACCCTACCCGAACTATGCGCGTACAGCGCTTTGATAATATTTACATATTTATCAGGCACACCTTTCCTCAGCAGACAGTCTCAAAGTGCACATCGATCGACCGAGTCGAAGGCACCTTTTATGTCAAGAAACACGACAACGGTGGGTCGCCAATAAACATGGCGGTGCTCCAACACTTGACGCAAGGTGAAGATGTGGTCGATGCAGCCCCGCCGTCGACGAAATCCGGCTTGCTCTTCACGAATCTGGCTCTCACGAGTGCCAGTCAGTCTGTGGAGAATGAGAGAGGCAAGCAATTTAGAGGCAATCGAAATCAGACTGATCCCTCTATGATTGCTGCATTCCAAACGGGAGTTTCCCTTGAAAATTGGGACAATGACGGAGCGGTTCCAGTCTGTCGGGACTGTCTCCTGCTCCCAAGTTTTACTAGCAAGTCGTGTAGATCATCTACTAAAGCAGGTCCACCGAATTTGAAGAGGGCTGGGGGAATTATATCTGCCCCTGCGGCCTTATGCAATTTCAACAGCCGGATCTCACGTTCGACCTCTGCGCGTGAGGGCGGATCCAAGGAGACGGCCCAAGGAGAAGAGCGCTCAATGCCCGAAGAAGAAAGCGATAACTCAGTTTGATTAAATTGCCTTGCAAAGTGTTTAGCCCAACGCTCCAAGCGTTTTGACAGGCTGTGGATCGGCTGCCCACTCTCGTCGCGTATGGTCTCGCTAACACCAGGTCTCCTGCTGCCTGTTTCCCGTATAAGACGGAATAACTTACGATGATTATTAACGGCAGCAGCGGTTTCCATCTCAGAGGCACGATGAGACCACCAGGTTTCGCGGTCCTTCCTAAGGCTAGCACGTAGTTTTGCCCTGACATTTTTATGAGCCTCATTGTATTCGCTTCCAGCTGGAATACGTCGGCGAGCATCCATAAGTTCCATAGACTGCGTAGAGACCCAATGTCCGGTTTGGCAATTTGCTTTGCCACATGAAGACATGCCTGCTAGCAGCAACGCTTGACGAATATGCGACCAGTGATCTTCAACGGTGTTTAGTGGGTGCTTACTCAGCCCAGATGTCAGCGCACTTTGGTATACATTCAGAACATTTGGCTTCGCCAGCTGGCTGGTGTCAATCCGTTCACATCGACGCTGCGAACGTCCACCGAAACGCACTAGGAGGTCGGCACAGACAAGTGCGTGGTCAGAGTCCACGCTCGTGCTCCAAATCGAGCGACAGTTTTGGACACAGCCTCTCCAGCGGTAACTGATCGCGATATGATCGATTTGTGTCCATGGTTGGCCCGAGGCTGATGGCCGCCAAGTGACGCTTCTGCGGGTGCTGTGTCGAAAGTTAGTGCTCGCGAGAAAGAGGCGAGCATCTTCACACAGCTGTAGCAATCGCTCATCATTATCATTACGGGAGCCTACACAATGTTGGCCACCCAGATGAAGCTCATCCGAGGACAATTTATCGACTTGGGCGTTTAGATCGCCAGCCAACACCACAGTATCCGTGCTTCTTCTGTAACGAAAGAGCTCGTGAAGTTGCTGATAGAAATCATCTTTTACCGAATCAGTGCTACAGTTTGTAGGGGCGTAAGCCGCAATGACAAACAGGCAACGTTTGTCCTCGCGCGACTTCGTAGCACGGAACGAACCAGCTAATCTAACGGCGCACATCCTACTGTTTACTGGGATCCAATCAGTCGGGGCAGCTTCAGCCCGGGGACTCAAAACAATGCCGACGCCAGCTTGACCGGCATTTGAAGCTGCATCAACGCCAGACAGGCGCAATGAGAATGTGCCGCCAGTGTCGCATGTGGGGGATCTCAGGGTATGCACGGAGCTCGAACCTTGCAGGCGGGTTTCTGATAAACAGCAAATATCGATCGATAGGGTCTCTAGCGTGCGGGCAAGTGCTGCCTGTTGGCCAGTCTGCAGCAAAGTGCGCACATTGAAGCATGCCAGTCTTAGCGAGACGCGAGGACTCCAAAGGGAAACGGATGAACTGACGTTGTCCGCTTGGTTGAACATGGACTTGTCAACTGGATTGGAGCGAGGCCCTGGGATTGTGTGTGATTTGAAATTAGAAGATAAGCGACTACTGAAGTAAGCTGGGGGAGGGCCAAGAATTGGGGGATTGAAAATGGGGGGATATAAGTAAAGTTGGAGCGGGACGATAAGGATGAAGAAGCGCAAGAAGGGGTATAAGAAGACGGGAAGGCCTGAGCAGTAGCATCCATACCCCTATCCACCCTGCTCGATGCAGCAGATAAGGTGCCGTTGATTATCCTCTGCGACGGCCAGAGCATCAAGGAATTGTTGTAGGAAAGTTTCATTGTATTGCGTGGGCAGAATACTGTCAGGTTGCCCAGGCCTAGGCAGGAGAACGATTAGGGTTTTCAACCAAAGCCGTTGGTTCAAAAACCTTACCGCAAGGCAGCGGGTTTTGGCACTGGACTACGGAGCCCGTTTTATGAAATGAGGAGCCACCCCCATTCCAACCCCAAACCTGGAGGACCAGGAGGCTGAGTTTGTCTGGCCTCTAACCATTGACCAATCTAGTATGAGTGGCTCTGAAGGTGCAAAAGCACCACCCAGCATAGCTCAATGGATCTCTGAGGCACGCAAACCATCGCACCACGGTAAGGTCCAGCCTCATTGCGATGGATGAGCAGTCGGCGTGGTCCCGCGGTCCGTGTGATGGGTTATGCAGCCGCAGTAGCTGACAAGGTCACAAGGAACGGCGAGTGACTGTAACCTGAACAGAGCGCTGAACACAGCTTCTTTCACAGCTGTGTTGAGAAACACTGGATCGGAGTTAGCTTAGGCTTTTTGGCCTGGCTCGAGAAATCTGTATCGAATGGTGTCACACAGAAAGGCAATCGACTCGATACGATTGAATTAAACGCTTGCGCTTAATCACAGATGCCAGTGAAAACGGTTAATGATGTCACAGCCTCTAATCGTAGAAGATATTTCCACGTATGATGGATCACTGTGTAGAGCTGGTAAATCCGGCTCGAATGAGGTTACAGTGACAACGCTGCGCGAAGATGGAGAGAGGATAGAGGGAAATAATCCAAATGAACCAGTAGCACGCACGTCACGCGTGTGTGAGGATGACCTTGGTAAATGGAAATGGTACGTCACACAGTTTCATTGTTGATACTGGTAGTGTAGAGTCTCTCAGTTCTAAAACGAGTCCCAATCATCTTTACTCCGATGTTCAGCTTGAATCTACATCCTTCACTAGTAAAGGTATTACTGATATACCCTTTCGGATGTTGTACTTTAACGGTATTTGATAAACGTTCTGACCTTGTCGAGGGTACGTTTGTTGTCATTCATCAAGGTCCGCCTATTCTTGGTCTTAAAATTAGGCAGACAGTTAAAAAAGTGTCAAATTTCCGTCATACACTCAGATTTGTGATCTACTTCATGAACGTTCAGTGACACCTGGTAAAATGGTAATCCCGCCTACGTTACTTGGAAGTAGCCGTTGATCCCGTTTTCTGTAAACGTTGTATACTTTCATTTGGTCTAAAGGAACCTGTTCGCAAGGTACTTGTGTCTTTCTGTGAAACAGGGATTATAGTCCCAGTACCACTTTCACGAGGGCCACACCTTTGGTCACACCGTTAAAGGCTGATGGACAAATACCGAGCGTTTGCGGCGAATAATGCAGTACACTTGATAAGTAGCTACTGCAGCGTAGTTGTGCCACAGAAGAACCTGATCCTATACTCTCGTCCGCATGCATCTAAAATTTTCTCGAAGCTAGATGTAAAAGATGCATTTTTGCAGATACCACTCACTGACGATTCTAGTGAACTGACTACCAACAACCTACATTTTGGGTTGTACTGGTATGGATCCCTTTTCTTCGGTCTTAATGTGTCGCCAGCCATATTCTCGGACATGATGATCTCCATTGTGCAAGGCCTGGGGGTGTTGTGAATTAGCAAGGTGATGTGTTTGTGAATGCCGATAAACACACCGATAAACACACTCATGCTTCTCGATTCCGGACACTTTTAACTTGCTTCAGGGATTCCAGTGTGAAGAGCAACCCAAAGAACTGCATAATGTGTGTCCGAGTGATCAGTTGTCTTGATCATCACGTTACACCTGAAGGATTCAAACTAGCTAATGTTTGAATGAAGCCATTGGTTGAGGTGAACTCGCGCACCTACCTACAGGATTTTGATCACTGATGGAAGCTTTACAGCATTATTCCAAATTCATTTCTAATTTTGCACGTATTGCTGAGACTTTATTCATGTTTTTGAATGACAAGTTTGTTTGATTAGACAAAAATGAGCTGGTTCTTTGAAAGCTTTGTAAAATGCTTACATTTGGTTGTGTTCTTCATACATTCTCTCTGAAACGACCTACCATGCTTTTCACAGATGCCTCACCAACCGGTATAGGTGCTGTGTTAGAACAAGCTGGGCACCTAGTTCTGTGTATATCTCCTCGACTCGGTAATGCTGAAAACCGCTGTGCTCAGACTCATGGTGAAGACTTGGTTGTGTACTCGGCAGTCACTAAACTTCAAGAATATTTGTTCGGTCACCGATTTACTGTTGTGACAGATCATGAAGCTCTAAAGTCCATTTACAACCCTGCCAGTTCTTTAGCTAAATCTTCAGCAGCTATGGTTCAAAGATGGAGGGTTGCTTATAGCGCGCACAACAATGTGGCTGGGCACCGAAGTGCAAAGTTCCTTCCTCAAGTCGAGTATATATCGCGAAAAGCGACGGTATTCGAAGCCGATTCTGAGCCGAGTCCTTTACCCACCCAGCGGCTTTCAAGCTCTCGTTCTACCCTTATCGAAGCGGTTAGCAAGTAGTACGGGTCAATGTTTGCTGCTCTCAAAGGAGGACGCTGGGCCTTTCTGAAACGGAAGTTTCCACAGTTTTCTGTGAGTTGTGATGAGTTGCATGTTACGTCTGATGGATTACTGTGTGTGAATGACCCTGCCGTTATTCCGCCGACTTTGTGCTCAGGTGTCCCGGCGGAGTTACATTCTGGTCATCTTAAATATATAAAGCTTTTATTCTCGACAAGGCGAGGCACGCCTTTACAGGCATGATCATTTTGACAAAACAATGCGTGAACAAGGATGTGCAAAAATCCGATATGTTTGCCATAACATTGCCTGTTTGTGCAGGGGGTGTGTAAGTATGTAATTGTGTGTGTGTTTAAGTAGCTGTGTAGGTTGCGCTCGCAAATGTGCTGTTCCATTCTTGAATGTTTGCTATCGTCAGCAATGTGCGAGTGGAAGATTGGTGTCTGTGAGTTGGAAAGGATTATCCAGCTATCCACGGGGCAGTGACTTTATTTTGTGACGAGCCACGACCGCCACGTCACAGTGTTGTTAAGCAGACATTTGTGGTTTTTATAGGGAGAACGCTTGCCAGGCGAAAACCCACCACGTCCTGGAACACTGCCGCCGAACTATTAGCTGGAACGGGTTAAACCCGAACCACCCAGCTGGCACCACGAGGAGGTTGCTCGGCTAGCCAGCCCTTGGCTTGATGCTTTTGCTGGTGGCCGGAATTAGATGCAGACATTCGGCGAACTGTTTCGGTTCCCGAACTGTAAGCACAAGATTCTACAACAACGGTCTAAGTGAACACCACGGCCGATGACATACGAGCCCTGGCAAACGATACATATGGATTGCCGTGGACCATTTCTACAGCAGTACTATGCATTTGTTGTGATGTGCTTTTATTCAAAATGGCCGGAAGTATTCTTGACTGATAAACCATATGCTGATTTTATTGTCCGTGCCCTGAGAAAAGTGGTTAGTAAGGAAGGATTTCAATTTAGCTGTTGTAACTGACAGTGGCTCGCAGGTTTCATCTTCAATCGTCACCACTTAGCTGCAGCGCCTTGGGTGTCGTTACCTTTGACTACCCAACGACATCCATGCTCTACTGGCCTAGTTGAAAAGTTTGTTGCAACATTAAAACGTTCTGTTAACTTCTGTGCTCCTACTTCTTTCGATGAACTTGATCGCTGTGTTGCTACCTTCTTCCTTCAATATCGTAACTGTGTGTATTCCACCACTGCGTAAATCCAGACCATTGAGGTCGAACATGCTTAGTTTGGGGACCGCTGAAGTGTCTTATTGTAGAGGGGTTGTTTTACGTCCTTAATCTGGAACCATTGTTAACAAGCTTGGAAGTCGAATGGTTACAAGTTTGCATCTCGAGGCGTGTTCTGTACATAAAAGCAGGTTGACCAGGTATGATGTAAGGATTCCGGTCAGTTGTCATTCAATTTTAAGTACGCTGAAAATACTAATGACAATTCAGTTTTATATTCTCATGAATGTTCTGAGCAGTGTCAAACCCCAAGGAAATCCGCCAGGTTGCAACCAACTCCCAAGCGAATTACAAAAACCTGGAGTTGCATTCAAGCTGTGGAGGATGTGATGATTGTACATACAATATTCAATGGTTAATTATCGTTAATTAACCATTGAATATTGTATGTGCAATCATCACCTCCTACACAGCTTGGTCATCGTGGTTGTGAAACCTGGCCCCTTAAAGCGACAGACCTGAAGAGGCTAGTTGCGTTCGACCACCGGTGCCTTCGCAATTTAGCTCACATCTGGTGGGAACACCGCCTGAGCAACGAGCTTGTTCGACGCCTTGTTTACGGCACAGAAAAAGGAACTGAACCGCTCAGCACCGTTATTTCACGCACCAGGCTCCGATGGCTCGGCCACGTGTTACACATGCCAGCCCACCGACTCCCGCGACGTGCGTTGTTTGCGCGCCGGGGGTGTGGATGGAAGAAGATGAGGGGTGACCAAGCGATGACTTGGTCCAGAGGAATGAAGGCCCTCACTTCTGAGCTGGCCTCGGTTGGAGCGTCTCGGCTCCCTGGTTGGGGTCCGAAAGACGATGAACATGTTTGGTTGGACACACTTGCTGGTATGGCAAGGAGCCGACCTCAGTGGCGTTCGTGCTGTGAGCTTCTTTGTCCCACGCCATCCCTCTTAGCCTCCCCCTCAAACCACGATCTCATTATTTAGCCTTATATAATTTTGCATAATAATTTTTTGGTGCACAGTCGCCGGCTGGTAGTTTACCGGAACGATGCCCATCCGTTACCGGTAGCTCAACCGGCTTGCACCAATTGCGTTCTTCCTCTCCTTTTTTCTATATATTGAGGCAAAGTAGCTGAGGTGTTCCCCACCTCTGGCTAACGTGTATGGTGATGATGGTTAATCATCGTTATTCCTTTTCACCAATTCATTTATAATATATATCCGCCAAAGTAAACTTACACTTCGAGAATCCTTCCTACGGTTCGAGACTTACATTTGTTGGAGCCTAATTATATTTCGATTCCGAACCTACCACACTGACTTCCGTAGATTAAAATCCACGCTGAATCTAGTTCGAAAGGTATACCTTCGTTACGATCTTCCAAACCCTGCTAGTTCTCTCGCTGTAGCAGGCGCCAAGTTACACTCAAAGTGGTACACACAGTATGAGTTGAAGGCGTTGGGCTTCTCTTCTTTTACTTAATGCAGCAATAATTTCCTGGTTCTGTCCATCACTACGGTATCTGCAGTGCGGTGAGTTGTCTGAATGGCATAGATCAGGCGTTCGGTTGTCCTCGTTGTGGCCGCCTTACGCTCCAGTCGCTGTAGTCAACCGAAGTAACGTTGTTCTCCGCTGTCCTTGCCTTTGGCACGGAGCACAGACCGTTGGAGCGGTTTTCGCTCACTGCTAAACAACAAGTATAGCCGTGAGCCAATTGTGTACATTTAATATTACTGCTAAAGAATCCCGTTTTACGATTTCGCCAAACCTAAGTTTGCTCATTTTGTCCTGACAATAAGGTCGTGCGTAAAGCCAGTTTCTCGAGTACATGTTTACATCAAGTGTCACTCGCTTTACGATTCATCGATTCCGGGCGCTCCACCACTGCCTTAGTCACATAAATGTCCATGCTTAATACACTGATTCCGTTCCAAGCAGAGACTGTCAAGCATTAGAGAAACAGTGCAACAACGTGTGACTTTGAATCCAAGGCTGCTCTTCACTCGATATAAAAACAAACGCTTCTCATCCAAACGCAGCATCTATGCTCCTCTATCAACCTAGACCCTAAGGTAGATCAACTGCACCAGGTCACTGGCCGTCTACAGGGCCTATAGCGTTTTACTGGCCAACGGGGAGTCACCAGCTTCCAGCACCCTTAATTCCACGAGATCAGTTGAGTGTACTTTAATCCATTTTTAAAATGGCACATGTGCATTGGCTGTTACGATGCAACGGTAGGTTTAGAAGGGGTGAGAAGTTGATGAGGTGCAGGCCTAACATCACATTTGAAGAAAGTTCGCAAGTATGCAGTCAAACGCCTGCCAGGTAATTCATGCGGTCATAAGTTGAGCAATAAGTCCGTTCGCCCGTGAGTTGTCTTGCCTCCGTAAATCATAGGTGACCTGTGTCATTTGTAGGGGGACCATGTGCGGAACTACCTGAGGAACCGTCACTAGTGTGGTATTTGGTGGAAATTAAAGGCTTAGGCTGAACACAAGGTAGACATTCCGGTGCACTGTATATTGTTTCCCTCCTTGCGTTACTAGCAAACTGATGCCGAGATTGAAGGGCACCTTTCACTTTGCCCCTAAGTAGCAGAGAGAGTCTAGTCGAAACGGTCAGTCACACTCTGTGAGGCCGTTTTGACTTCCTTCACAACGGGATTATTCGCACTTCCTATTCACTTCTGCGTTGGCCCCAGGTCTCGGACATGTTCATTGACGCGTCTGTATTCGTCCTGACTTCAGAAGTTTGCTGACCTTGCCTAGCCTACACGTCCTAAACTTGGTGATTTGAACCTGTTGGTGCATCAATTCATGAACTAGCACATGCCCCTACACCTCCATTGGCCAAGCTAATGAATGCACACATTACTCATCTAAATAAGCAGATGGTTGGGTTCCATGCAGCATGGTCTCAACTACCACTTGGATGTCTTCCACGTCACAGGGGCTTAGCTAAACCCCCACCAAGCGCAATCGCGCTGAACCGCAGTTGTGTCTGGATTCAACTGTCAGTGGGTAGACTTGTCAGAATGCCATTCGCAAACTCGGTACACATCTATGTGCGCATGCATAAACAGGATGCAATTTGTTTCCCAAATGAGCTAAGTTGAGTATCCTTAAGGAAGAACATTAATCCGTTGAGGAGCAGTTGGAATTCACTATAAATGCAAATAGCTGAGAAAGTCTAGACGAGCGGCTGGCCGGTAACTGTGATTAAAGACCTCAACTGCCGCTAGCTCGCGGCTAAAACTGTTACCGATACACCAACTCGTGCTAAATGTGCTCGGTCACACGATTATCTCATTGCTTGCGTGGGACTTGCTTCATTGTAACTAATGAGGGATAAATTTTGGCATTGAGCATGACAACACACAACGTAGTTCGCGATCGCTCTGCGTTGTAAGTGGTTCTGGGTTCAACTGCGATACTAGAGTTCCATTCTTATGCCTTTCCGATATGTTATTGGCTAGGTAGGGATCAATGTCAAAACACAGTACGCACTTCTCTGCGTGTGCCCACTAGTGAACGGTATTTGACTGAGGTAAGAACTGTCGTTAGTACTTTACGTGGGAACTTGATTTACTCGAAGTGGAACTTGACTTTTCTATGGATGCGACTGAGTGGAAAGTGGAGTAGCTCGTCCAAATTGCAAGCTTGCGTATGATGGGATGACATCACTTGATGTATTAGATCCGTGACTTGAATAACCCCACTTTGCCATAATCGAATTGCGTCTAAAAGAAGTCCAGATCAAACAGCCTGTCTGAATAACATGAGTGACCGAAAAATGTCCACTACAGTGACAGTCGGAGCATTTTAAGTGACCGTTTTCGTACCACTAGCCGTCCCACTAAGACACGGTTGGGACGAGTTTCGGTCATTCAGAAACTAGTAGCCCATTGCAGCCTTAACAAGAATTCATGTTTCATAGTTTCAAATACCCTACAGGATAAACGGAAACCGGGTTCCAAATCGTAATGTCACAATCCCACAGCCATAAATCTAAGCAGCAAATTTTTGAGCCACTTACTTCATCTAAAACCCACCTTACTTGAAACGGTGGGGCTACTAATGAATAAAAATATTTAACGACTTACTTAGACGTGTTACGCCATTACTTTCCGTTTTTCTTTACTAGTGTACAAAACAAATTAATGGGATTGTTGGACGTCAAGCTGTGTCCGCTTGGTGTTTGAAAGGCGTTTGGTAGCAAGTAAAAATCCGGCTGAACATCCTCCGGATGAAGAAGCAATAAAGGGAAATGACTAGAAGGCTGCTAATGAGTTGAAACCGAGCCCACTTCCATCAACCCTCAGTGGACACGGACGGCAGCAATGGATACAGTAGAGGCCTTTGTCTCTCGATCGTTGCGAGACAGTACATCAAGCGTAGCTCGACCACGCGTCTTAGCTTTTAATTAAAGGACACAAGTAAGTAACCATTTTAACTATCATTCTTCAATGATTTACACATGAAGCTGGCGTGAAAATTCACCAAGTAAACTGCCCAATTGTCGGTGTTATAGAAAGTGTATTTCGCAAATGGTAGATTACGTTATATAATATGGTGATATTGAACGGAATGATCTTCACATTTGGTGAGATTTTTGATCTCTCTCCCTCTCCTTCTCGATAATCGTCTTCTTTTCATCCTCGGATAAGAATCCTGTGTGGCGTTTCTTAATGTTGCATCTGTAACAGTTAGGTAAATATCAGAAGGTGATGGATATTCGTCAGAGATGCAACAGGTATTTGATATTAGATCCTAGGCCATTTCATTTTACTACTGAAATAATTTACTTACATTAAGTAGCAAAGAAAATACTGGAATACGCTATGAAGCCGTTAAATTGCACATACTCCGTACTCATTCTTACTGTATACTGCTGAACATGTTATCATATAATTGTGACATATTTCGTTACCTACAATACATGAAAATTGATTATACGGATATCGCTAGAGTGCTCTTCACCAATTTTATACCCACTTACCAATTTTTTGCTTTTCCAATTTGCAACTTGCATGAGATTCTCCTGTAATTACTGTGGAGACATCGTCAAATTCGCTGTGGTGATTGGCGTCTTACTTCTCTACCAATAACGCTAGAGTACTGACCCTAATAGGTTAAGTGGATATATCAATCGCTCCAGCTCAAACAGCACTTTGCAAACCACCCGGCTGCCTCCGACCAGTAATATACCATATCAAGGCCATGGTAATATTCCGCATGTTACCGACACACCATCAAACTATGATCGATGTACACCTTTTTCGTGTAGCTGACCAATCGCACCAAAAGCGGTGTGCCTCGCCAAATCAAAAGCACACGTATTTGTTCGTTTACTGGCGTAATTATTCGTCATCGTGGACCCCTTGTACGATTGTACCTAACCAGAAGCCTAAACTGTATCTCACACTGTTAGGAATAGTCTATTCGAACGGACGACACCAATATTCATATGCTTCAGCAATTACTGCCCCACTGATTGAATATACTAAAAAACAGTTCCGTGGAAATCGCGGTGCACATTAGGATTGCTCATCGGAACCCATTCACGAGTGTGTTAAAATGACCCACCAAACTATTTATTCATCTACTTGGCTAACAGGCAGTAATCAGACCTTTAGGTATTTTTGTTACTTAGTGTATTCACAATGAAACTAGCATAACCATAGACGCTTTTCGTGTGGCGTATGCTTAACACTCTGCACCCAATCCTCGCTACAATGGCGTCTCAGCTGGAGGTATCCACTGTAAGCAATTGGGTAATGGACGCATGGTTCGCCCAATAGACTCCAGAATTTACCGACCGCAATGAAAGTCGAGATATGTGAATGGTCTTTGTCTCGCACACAGATCGTATGTAACCCGCACTGTATTGGTCACAGTTCCACTTCCCCATTCTGCATCAGACCAGGCCAGAGGAAGGAGGAACGATGAGTTGGTCCACGATCTTCAGGCTCATGGCATGGAAATGGACCTAATCGTCTCGTGTTACTTTCAGACTACTTATGAGTAGGAGGCTTTCCTTTTTAACTCTAATGGTTGAGTGGCTGAAGCTACTAGCTAATTGGCGTCATCCACGTACAGTCATGGCTTCGATCCCCAGTAGGGGACCGAAGGAGTGCGCACCACTGAGGAGCCCCAATAGGGCAAAACTCGTGTGGTGCTTTTCCGGCTTGTGGTTAAGCTAAGTCGCTTCTGAGCTGCTGGGATGAATGCATTAAAATCAAACTAATTTATCATCTAATCCGTCTAGTATTCTTTAATGTATAGTAGAGCACCATCCAAACAACTAATGTGGGCGGCAACGCAGCAGGTATTAGTACCGTCCAGGAGGGGCAATGAAATTCACTTCCTCCGCTGGTACTCGTTAATCTGAACCTCCTCAAAACTGCGGAAATTCATCGAAGTATTTACGAGACTATCAACGAAGACCTAACGTTTGACTGTTACCGCACTCTCATCTAATAACAGTGTGAACATTCGTCACACCTAACATTTTATTGCAAAGCAACGGTATGAATTGAACAGAAATTTCTTGTTTTAGAAATCCTTTCTGATTTTTGAAGTAGCGGATATCCCAAAGAATTAAAAACCAGGCCCCGTCAATGAGCACTTTCGCCAAGGCTGAGGACTGTCTTAGCCCATCGGCTCGTAAAAACATCCCAAAAATGTTGTGCTTTCGCTTCAGCGAAGCTGCTTGTCACATTGCGAAATTGCGGCGTGTCAGCAACTTCTCTCCTATGGAGAACATTGCGAACTCTGTGGAACTCATTTAACTCTTTACGCATGGAAGATAGCTCGAAGTGTAATCGTTGCGTCAAACAGCTTTCACTACAGACAAAGCAAACAGCTCAGGTAAGGTAGATGAACAGCGAGCTCATAATTTAAGGGGTGCATCTCCTTTTATTTCTTTCACCTGCATCTTGCATATAGTGACGAGACGCAGACATTGGCTGAGTGGTTTGCGCGTTTGGATTACATCCAAGGGGTCACCGGTTCGTATGTGCATAGGAATGAGGGTACTCGCGGTACACAGCCCGCGCAGGACTGGTAGTGGTCGCGCTGCAACGAAGCGCCGTTAACGGCGTACAACTGACACATCATTAACGTGGAGGACTGTCAGCCAAAACTACGACTGGTAACATCATAATAACTACCGACGCCAGCTGTGGCCCACAAATTTCTCTCGGTTTGCACATGGCTGAACCGTAAATATCAATTCAACATCGAACTGAGGAAATAACCGTAAGCCATGACAGAAGGAACTTGCCGTTCATATTTATCCAAGAGTTCGATGAGCACCACAATGTGATTAGCTGCGGTGAATGCACTTTATGTAGTTGACCGTTTCTGAAAAATCTATCATCTTTGTATGAACACGCGCATTGCTCAAGGTTGTGGATAGTCTACTTGGCAGTAAGCTGTGTGAAAACATCATTCGTTGCGAAACATGTGTCCTACGCATCGGATTCAAAATCTCGTGGCCAGCACGTTCATCACGAGTGCCCGTAAACACGCTGATTTTGACGACTGGCTTCATGCGGTTACACGTAATTTAGCATTCGTTTATACAAGCGAGATGATCATCGCCTCCACGTCTGGAAAATTGTATGGCGGCTCCTTATGGGCTCATCAACTAAGAGCGTTTAGGTCAACTTTCGTAAGTGAGATGCAGACAGGGTTTCAGTATCTTTGAAAAGAAGTGAAATTGGCAACACATTTTTAATGGGGCAAATCATGCTGCTGTGATTTTCGTATTCCACCAAACCAATTAAATAGTATTACGGAGATCAAGATCATCACCAATTTACAGCGGCACGCTTAACCGCCTGCTTCGTGCCGTACGGAAGAGAAGATGAGCCAGTAAACCGTTTCAACTAGGCGAAATATAGTCCGAGCTAGACACCTACACAAATACAACCACAATAATTAGACAACGCGCTGTCTGAGTGTAGCTACGACCGGTACCGCAGACTAACAAGCCTAATCACCAAATGCACGTACGGTATGGGCGGTACAATACGACGGCGGTGGGCGGAATAAGTTGTACTGCATAAACCGTGGTTCTACAGGCATTTAAATTCAAAGATCTATAGGTGACTTACGAATAGGTGAATAACTCGCAAACGGGTGTAAAATAAATCCACTCAAGTCCAAACAGCGTCAGTAATGGAGGCTAAGTAGACGCAGTGCAGTGGAACAAAAGGCTGGATACTTAAGCTCAGGTTATGCTTGAAGGGCGGAAATGTTAAGTAAACAAAAATAAAACATTAATGCAAGCGAATGTCAGTTATTTCGTTCGGATAATTATGGGTTACAATCCAGCATCTGTCAATGTGCAAATTATCGTAAGATGGATGCATGGCGTGATGAAATGTTAACGATGAGAACAATACTCATTCATTGTCAGTAACGTCACTCAGGTTCATGAATTGTAATTCGCACTCCCCCGGTGCCCTCGACTTCCGTTCCAGCCTCTTCATTGAGGGTCTCTTCCAGTAAACATTTATGTCGTACACCATTTCTGATTCTTTCGTTGTATGTTCGAGCAATCACTTCTCGAACAAGTCCGTCGCACCCCATCTTCGCATCTTCAAGAATTCCCTTGAGCCACAGACCCCTTGAGGTGCGTACGTCTGCCACCGAAACTGGATCATCAGTTTTCAAGCCACGCCTTTTTTTATGTCGCCTTTGACTTGTTTTCATGCTAGGTAGGTAGTACCTCAACGGTCGAGTGACACACGAAAACCGACGCAAAACCGACGCTCTGTCACTTTCTAAGCATTCCACGTGCAATTTCAACCGATCGCGGAGTATTATATGCCATTCAATTTCTCCTTGTGTGCTCGTTCTATCATCGGAAAAGCTAGGAAATACTTCCGACGGTTCCTCAGAAAACTGTGCCAAACATTTTTCAATCACTCTGTGTTCCGCCTTGTGGTGGATTTTCCCCGTCCGCCATATCACACGCCAACTAAACTCCACACATTCGAATCGGAATTACTAGCACTACCCAGTGCATCGCAAAGCGTAGGAAGTATTCCATCGCTTCATTACCTAAATCATCTTGCTGATTTCTGACATTCCGTTCGGTAGTCGCAGTGCCTTCTGTGACTGCTATCTGAGCTTCTGTGTCTTCATCGTCAACTCTCGCATCCGCTAGCTGACGGCATCGACGGACCAATTCTCACGGTCGGTGACGATCGATACACCCCGCCTTTGTCTCAACTGCGTCGCCTGGCCGCGATCAGTTCCCTAGCCAGATTACAACTCGCACCGACAGCCATACGACCGTGCGGCGTTTCCTCAACCGTGTGATCTGAAACCAGGGTGCATTGAATCAAGTCAGAACAGGTTGGTTTTGTCACCTTCCCTCTACCCCATTAATCTGACTGTTGACACGTAGTTTGCTATGGCCCCACCAAAGTTCAAACGCACTCGCCTACCTAAAGACAATGTACCCTCTGTGTCACGGCCCAAAGGATTAAAATGTGATACCGTAAAACTACCATTAGACTGTTCTTCTCCAGCCTCTTAGCTCACATCTGAACTTAGCGCTAAAGTCTGCTTCTTGCAATTAGAGCTCGACGAAATGAAGAAAATTTTGGCCTTCTATGAACCCCTCAAAAATCACTTAGTGTCACTAGATAACATTAGCAACCCAGCTGATAAGTTTGATCAGGTTCACCTCAAAAAGGCAGGTCAACTAATCGACTCCATCACCTAAGTGGTACATGAAAGAAACCGTAGAGTAACAAATGTGATCTCTTTTATTATACCAGAGAGATTCAGTCTGAATAAAGTAAAGATGATTATACTTAGCGCTTGTAACATGTCCGATGTCGTTTGTAAATATCTGCGAATGAAAAAGAAAACACAAAGGCATTGCTATCCAGTCACTTTTAAATTTTCAAGCGAAGAATTGGCAGATTATTTATTGCACAACCAACATATCATTACTGCATGTACCCAGTACAAAGATAGTTCGATTAAGCCTGATCGTACGCCTCTACAACGATCCCTGCTCAGAATTACACCGAAACCACCGGAAAACCGTAGCAGCTACGCTGATAAACCGCACACAAATCCACATGAAAATGGCACACCAAGTGTGTCAACCGCAGTTGCCAACGTGGATCTCGACAACCCGTATCTAGGGCAGTAACATCAAATAACTCTGCCCCACCCTCCATCACAACGCCTACTGTACGACAACCGAACTTAATGTACGCCAGTACTCGTGACCGCGGCCTCATTGCTCCGACATCAAACGGTTTAGTCGCTACAGGAAGTGCTATACGTGACGAACAAGTGACTATTGCTAACCAACTAAAAGCACCGGGAAACAGGTACAAAGGTCAAGATGCGTCCCCATACTTGCGTGCTGATGTTGTAAACACAAATATATCATGGACTGATATTTGCACAAAATACGCCGCTATGAGGAACTCAGTAGCGCTCAAATATGCATGTCAACAACTGCCTTGCCATCGTAGCACTGCGCTTCACTTCGAGCCTGTTAGAACTCACAACAGTTATCTTCTGGCTACACCTACCTACCAACCTCCAGCACGCCAGCATACTTATCCAGCCCACGTCTACAAATCTAGGCATAGAAATAAAAATCAAAAAGACGTTGAAAACCTGACAGTACCATCTGTCATGCGACATTCCTAAGCAGCACCTCATAATCCATCCATTTACCTTAATCCTTCCTAGCGGTAGCGGGAATGTCTCCGCATTCCTTCCCACCACTGACACACCCAGCAGAGACAGCCTATCTTGTTCCACTTTTCTGGCAGTACGTCCACATGTCACGGCTAGCTCCATATCAGATAATCCTCAACCTTGCCTCGGACATCAATCTTTTCCGCCCACCCGGTCTTACTAGTGCGAACAATGGCATGATTGGTTTGATGACAACAATGCGACGATTGGCGCATTGGTGTCAGAGAAGAATGCAGCATTTGCTGCACATGTCGCAGACCCCAGTTACTTGGGAAAGAGTAGTCAGTCTCGCAAACTTCGAGGGCGAGTGACCCGAGAGCTCCGTCGCATTAAAAATGCATGGTGGACGGAGAAGGCGAAGCAGATGGAATGCTACGCCGAACGCCGCCAACACAAGGAATTCTTTGACTCCTTGAAGGCGGTGTATGGACCGAGATTGGAGTAGCTGAGAACGCTGAACGATGGTAGTTCAGGCGCTACCTGCACCCAGACTGCAGACATAATGCAGATCTGGCGAAAACACTTTGTCTCTTGAACAACCGTTCAGAGATCGACTGACCTACATTGAACTGCCTAAATCAGCACGATGTGAAGATGTGTCTGGCGGATACGCCGACACTGGATGAGACGCAGAGAGCACTTGCTCAGCTGCGAAACGGCAAATGTGCCCGAGCCGACGGGATCTCGCTTGAAGTATTGAAACACGGCGGACCTGCGTTTTTGACTGCGCTGCACCACTTGGTGAAACGCGTGTGGATTGAGGAGGAGGTGCCTCCTGAGCTGAAGGATGCCCTTGTGCTACCACTGTACAAAGGTAAAGGGAGCAAGCAATGTTGTACGAATTATCGTGGCATCAACTTGCTGAGTTGTGTGGGCAAGGTGATTGCCCGAATCCTGCTCAACCGCCTCGTCAGTCAGGTTGTGGAACCAAACGTGGCGGAAGAGCAATGTGGATTCCGTTCGGGTCGCAGCACTATAGATATGGTGTTTGCGGCTCGTCAGTTGCAAGAGAAGTGCAGAGAACAACACCAGCCATTGTACTCGCTTTTTGTTGATTTCACCAAAGCTTTTGATACGGTGAACCGCGAGGCATTGTGGCTGGTGTTGGGTAAGTTTGGTTGCCCGCGTAAGTTTGTAAGTTTAATTGAATGTCTGCACGGTGGTATGCGAGTGAGGGTGCAGCTGAGTGGAGAGACCTCGGATGACTTTGCAGTTGTCTCTGGTGTGAAGCAAGGCTGTGTCTTAGCTCCTGCCCTGTTTAATATATATCGTCATGCAATGTTGTCCTGTGCTTTGGATGCCGCTTGTGCTTACGGTGTTCGTGTGGAGCACCGTATTGATGGTGGGTTGCTGAACATCCGTCGTTTCGGTGCGAGAACTCTAGTCTGTGAGACAACTATCCGTATGTTGATGTTTGCTGACGACTATGCGTTGTTTTCACATAGCGCGGATGAGTTGCAACAAATGACTGGTGCTCTGGCTTCGACAGCGGCCAAATTCGGACTCACCATCAACACAAGCAAAACGGTGTGTCGCTTTCAGCCTTCATCGGAGGTGCAATCTTCAATATTTTTGCAAATCAGCATTGGTACTGTAGAATTGGAAATCACCTCCCGCTTCTGCTACCTTTGGAGTGTGATGTCGACTGATATGCAGCTACGCAGTGAGTTGCGTATTCGCGTGTCGAAGGCAGCTTCGGCATTCGGGCGGTTACAGTACCGAGTGTGGAACAACCATCAGCTTAGCATTGGCACGAAGCTGATGATGTACAAATCTATGGTGCTGTCCGTTCTTCTATACGGCAGTGGAACGTGGACGATGTACCGTCGGGATGTGCGATATCTCGAGCAGTGTCTGCGACGGACTTTGCGCATCGGTTGGGGCGACAGAGTTGCGGACACGGATGTGTTGCGCCGTAGTGGAATGTATGCAGTGGACTGCATACTTTTCCTGAGACATCTGAGGTGCCTCGGTCATGTGAGCCGTACGGATTCAACGCGGATACCGAAGGAACTCTTACATGCTCAGCTGAGTATAGGGAAGCAGCACGTGGGGAGAACGAAGTTACGTTACCAGGACATGATTAATGTGAGCCACTCACGTTCTAATCTTGATTACAGATCATGGGAATCGAAGGCGGTTGATCGGCGTGCATGGCGCGATCTGATCACGAAGGTAGTTGCCGAGGTGCAGGAGAAAGCCCTCATGCATGCAGAGAAGAAGCGACAACTGCGGAAGCGGCAAGCACCGATGGGTTGTTCTCCATCGACATCAAGCGCATGGTTCTGTAACACATGCGGTCGCGAGTGCCTGAGTCATGCAGGCTTAGTGGGCCACGAGCGTGGCCACTCAGGACCACTACCGAAGCGACGACGGATCCTGCAGAGAACGTAGGCAGAACCAGCGCAGCGTTTGTAGGTATGCTGCATTCGATTTACTAACCGCGTACTTGCATGCTAAGTCTCTCTAGTTCAGGTGGTGGGTTTTTAATTTTGTCTAATGCTTTTCTTTCTCAAATAAATGTCCACTTATACGCTGTTCTATAAACCTGCACAACTCGCTTAAGCCAATTGTAGTTGATTTCGATAACATTTTCGCGTTTGTGTCATTTCCGTAAAATATACTTTCTGACCTCCTGAACTTATCTCGGATCCTTTGTAAACAAGTTATTTCATATGCTCATTAATTTAAGAATTTTGTCACGTTTCCTTATGCATTACGCGATTTCTTTTCTTTGTTATCTTTCTCTCAAGTGATGGCCTGTTGCTTGATATCCCCGGTGTGGCTGCGCTTGATGTGCATGTTGACAAGGTGCCTACCTGTCTATTACCCACTACCTCGTCCATACTGGCTCTAGGAGACAGTTGGTCATTGCTAGAGGGGACGGGATGCACGGTCCTTGTGACAGTGTTAGGATCAAACAGTGGTTCCATGCACTCAGTGTGGAGCGGACAACGGGTCCAGCCACCGCCTTGTGTGCTTTCGATTCCCCAAATACAGCGTGCTTGTGTTTGCCTGTGAAGGAGTGTGGGCCGGCTGCGTTGATGAAACGTGGCTTCCAACCACATGCCTCCCGGTCTTATTCCTTCGGGTTTACACTGGATATGGGGTGTGTGGTTGGAGTTGTGGGTGGTGCAGTGCAAGCCACCCATGATCCCTCTGTATGCGCAGGCGTCCTGTGGCTGGCCACTTTGACGGGCAAATCCGAAACCGGATGCAATCAACCATATCCATCCACAATCTCTTCCGTTCAATGGCCGGTGTAAATTTTCTAGCTGCCATTAGCCAATCAATATTTTTAATTCGCTTTCAGCTCCATGGAAATTTAATCCACTATCGTTGAAGATCTTTAAAGGAACGCCGCGTCGTGGAGCAAATCGGGAGCACGTGCACAAAATCGAATCTGTATCCATAGCACAGGTAGTTTCAGAATGAATCACCTGCACTGAAAGATAGGTAAACACACAGCCGTAACGCTTCTCTGTTGTTCGACTTTTTCTTGTAAGCAATGGTCCAAAATGCTAGACACCAACTGCTGTAAATGCTGTCTGAAATGCTAAACAACCGTCCAGTATCAACAGTGCAATCTGTTTCCCACTGGGCTGAACATTCCAGATCTTACAACGTGAAAAATCTCTTAGGGCCTTTTGGACTGTTGAAACACCACGTAATATCCAATAGCGTTGGCGTAGTTCCGAGTGCATGTAGGAAGTTCCGGTATGCCCATTGCTCTCGTGTCATCCCATGATGAAGAGATGAGCCACAAAGTGCCAGCTGGTAGTAGAATAGGATTTTTGGCGTCGTAGAGCAATGGCGATCAATTCAGGGTCCCACCTACACGCAGAATATCCGTGTCCAAGCATGGACAAATTCCTCTCAACCGACTGGATGAAATTTTAATGCGTCCAACAGATTCATTCGGCTGGTTAGTTTTTAGTACATAAATCACTTTTAAACATTTTACGGTGTACATGCCGCACTATTTCGTATTCAGCTTCTTTCAGTTCGGGTAGTGTTAAAGGAACTTCGATAACATTGGTTGGACTCCGCTGTATCTTTGCATAAAGTAGAGCTTAACTCTGAGCAAAACTGCAAGGAGCATCTTCAGTATGATCCAACTACCACAATTTACAAAGGTATTCAGTCAAGTCTTCGTAGTTGCTACGCAGTGGACCAAAACATCCTCCAATTTCAGCCAATCCTTCGGTAAATCACTCAAAGTTAAAAAGCTTTTGGCCAGTGACACTGTTGAAGAGGTAGGCACTCAGGCCCATTGAGCCACACGTGTATTCGTGATTCGTTGCTGACACGGAAACCACGGGAAGCAAAGTCCGCTGGATTTCCTGATGTTTTAACATACTTCCACTGAGCTGGATGAGAACACTGATGGATCTCCGAAACCCTATTCGTTAAGAAGGTCGGGAATTGTCAAGTCGTACAAGGCATGAGGTGCAGGACGACCACCGAATTCGTCCAAAACACCGGTTATGCTTCTCTCAGTAACACTTGTGACAATAGAGTGGCTAATCGAACGGCAAGAACGTCAGCTGTAAGTTTTAAGTGAGGTATTGTGATCACTTTTATTAGGGATACACGGGACATCTCCGTTAGATGGTAAATTTGCAATAGGTTATCTGGACCCACGATTCCTGCTTACAACAGTGCACCATACCCAGCCTCTGAAGCATCTGAGAAGTAATAAAACTGTATTGTACCGCCAACAAGGTGCTCCGCTATAATGCATCTTGGGACCTTTAGCTGTTCCAACAAAAGCAGATCGTATAAAAGTCTGAGCCACTCATCCCGTTCTGACTCATTGAGCAGTGCGTCCTATATCATTCTTTTCCGGAGGAATAATGTGAATGAGTAGCTTGGCTTGGAACAGTACCGGAGCAACTAGCCCCATTGGGTCCTAGATCGATGCGACGATGGACATAATTGACCGACGGGAACATCCACTTGCAAAATTTTTTATACTAAAGCATATGCAATCCTCAGTCAGGTACCACTTTAGCCCCAATGTGGGTTGCACCTTTTTGGACGGTAATTTAACTTGACGGAATTGCTGGCGGATTTCTTCACCGGTGGCGCTCGCACTATCATAGAGTCGTTTCACTTCCAGTTGGTTAAACGTAAGCCACCTCTGAATGCAATTTCCTGAAATTGCACAACGAAACGTTGGGCTATTTCTGAACTACTGCAACTGAATAGGCAATCACCAACGTGAAACCTTTGTTGCATTACAGATAACGTCAGATCTGGATACCCACTTCTACTGTCGTTAAGTATTCTCCTGTGGGCAACCGAGGCGCAGCATTGAGGTTGCACCCAGTGGGTGGACTGTCATACGAAATTCCTTCGGAGACCCATTGATCTGTCCATTAAACCCCCACAAAATACGTAGCTAGTCAATATACTTCGGTGCGACTTTCACCTGAAGAGACATTGCCTCAATATCGGTAGTTGAAGCAACAATACCGTCTAAATTTTACTAGCACGCCAACCAAGTTGTTTATCAGATTTGGTCCATTCAGCAGTTGATTTAGCTAGGTCCCTTGGTAACTGTTCGCACAATCGAACGCGACGCAGATTCTGCCTGGTTTAGTTTGGTATGTCACAGCGTGATGTGTCATGTACCACGCTCCATTCCTGTTGTCAAATGCGTCAGTTCCAACTAACCCCGAAAAGCCGTTTGATATATATTCTTCCATAGCAGCTGTGTTCATCTGAGGTGGTTCAGTATTCACGAGGAGCCACTTCCGCAAGAACATTAGCTTTCGATATGCGACGAGATAGTTCTTTGCAAGATTCGGGCACTCGCTGCTCCATAACGGGAGCTACATTTAGTGACGGAGGATTCAATTTTATTTAAAGCTTACTCGTCTTTTACGGACATTCCGTGGCCCGAATTCCGAGGCACGGTTAACTCTAGCTCATGCATTGTTTTGAGAAAGGCGGACCTGTGCTCATCCACCGAAATGATGTTTGTACGGATGCTCCATGCGTCTTGACTCCCGAGTGGACCGAACAGAACCCAACCGAAAGGAGTCCGTATAGCAAAAGGTTAGGAGGGTTTTCAAAATGCTCAAGCGCCCAATGGGCCACTGCGACTTTCATGCCTATAAGGACACTTATGCCTTCTTCGTAGCTATCGGGAAATTTCAGGTGTTTTAAATGTGTCCAACATTCCAAACATTTTGACTCTGGTCTAAATCGTTTGGCGTGAGGCAACATTTTAAGGGACCGAGCATGGTCCACGTGAAGTGATTTTTCTACGTCCAACGGCATTAAATTTAGCTTGGGCATATGTAAGTAAACTTGCGTGTTGCCATTGACATTGGATATTCTGATTAATGACGGTTCAGTCGGTAGGCTAAGCTCCCGTAATAGTTGTTCTTGTAAGAGTGATGAGTCTGACCCTAGATACAACAGTGCATTCGTCAATATCGTCCTATCTTAACCACAAAGCTTGACGAAAATCACTCACAAAGCAACCTGGCCAACAGACGCTACCGTTTCATTAATTGTAGCGCGCGGTGAAGGCGTTTGAATTGTGCTTGCACTGTGAAGTAAAGGATGATGTTTTACTTGACAGCCATCCAGCCCACTAGCGTATGGAGAATTACAACTATCGTACGAATGATTCGGCTTCATACACAACAAACATAAACTCTTACGAGATACGATCGCTAACCGTTGAACATCCTCCATGGATATAAACCGGGAACACCGATCCAAATAATGGTTCACTGTGCATACCGAACAAGGCGGCAGGACTCGACTACAAGTGTATTAATTGTTTCAGTGCTAAGGTATTGATCCTGTTCCCCCGAGTTTCCAGTCGATTCCTCCATTGAAACCCATCTCACCACTGCACCATTTCATCCAAATACATCGTCTGAGTTTCGGCAACTTCGGCACCTCCCCAAACGAACTGGTACAGATCTGTGAAGGTGCACATCCTTTCCGACCGAATTAAACCGCACGCCCCTTTTGTCCACTAGAGCTGCAGAGCGTACGGAAGCCTCCTAACGACTGCTGCTACCGTTACAGCTGCGTTTACATCGGTTAAGTAATTCCCCTGCCGGAGGGTGTTCAGGCACGTCTTCATTTGCGCAGACAATTTGTGTAGCTCCTCGGAAGCAATGACTCTTATTTGAGGTCCCCACTAAATTGTCAATATGAGCCCGGGCAATTAAATGCCGATGACCGAATCTAGCTTCCAAAGTTTCCGGTGCTTCTCAGCAGTCTTTCTCTGGGTCCAGGATTACACAACCTTCGCTCGCTTCCCTAGCGGGTCCCTTACAATAGTTGACTAAGTAGGACAGTCTTATTTCCAGTTTTGCTGTAGCATTCGTCACACTCGATTGGAAACTGCGAATAAACAGCCAATAACGCATGAGACTCCCCTTAAAGTGGACTATTTCTCCTTTTGGCAACCCTGACAAACATTCAATAGCCCCGGTCTCCTGTCGGACACGACTTCCGAGTGGGCTGTCAAACGAAACCGGAAGGATTTGAAACGGTGAAAGCGCGACTCGCAACGAATGACCAGACGACTGAACCAGCCTGCCGAGCCCCCGAGGCGTCATAAAGCTTCTATTCACTGGTGGTCTACAAAACCTGTCACCATCAATGTCACCACGACGAAGTGTACCCGACGTACCAGATCCACGAGACGATAGTCTCTCTTCCTTCATCTCAAATGCACTGAACCATTGTTCTAGTTCTCTTATCCTAAGCAAGGCTGCCGCCAGCTGCTCCTGAGACGCTTTTGGGTTTGAGTTACAAACATTTTGTGGCTTCTCCGTTATAAGCTTTTGGTCTATTGTGTCCATTAACATTCGAGTCAACTATGCAACTTGGTATCTATGACCGGTACCGCCGACTAACAAGCCTAATAACCAAATGTACCTACGGTATGGGCTGCACAATACGACGGCGGTGGGCGGAATAAGTTGTACTGCATAAACCGTGGTTCTACAAGCATTTAAAAGCAAAGATATGTGGGTGACTTACGAATAGGTGAATAAGTCGCAAATGGGTGTAAAATAAATCCACTCGAGTCCAAACAGCGGCAGTAATGGAGGGTAAGTAAACGCAGAGCAGTGAAACAAAGGGCTGGATACTTAAGTTCAGGTTATAGTTAAAGGGCGAAAATGTCAAACAAACAAAAATACAAACATATAAATGAACACGTGTGTCTGTTAATTTGTTCGGATAATTATGGGAGTTACAATCCAACATCTGTCGATGTCCAAATTCCCGTTAGATGCGTGGCGTAATGAAATGTTAAAGGAAAGTGCACTACTCATAAATTATCAGTAATGTCATGAGCAGCGTGAATTGTAATTTACAGAGTGGATTGCCATGTTGACAATGTGGACTATGATTCTCATTGAAGTGAAGCCTGGTCAATTCGATGACTAGGACTGCAGCTGAAGCAGATGGAAACGGGTTGTTGCCCATGCGAAAACAGAGCACTCCCTAACGCGTTTTGATGTTACTTCATTTCATCAGATAGAGATAGCTGGAATAAAACCTGGGACCATTGGAACTTCAGTTGTGACTGCTACTATTAAGAAAGCGGGCTACGACGGGAAACGCTAGGCACAATGTTAAAGGGTCATTTTGAAGTACACTTTGTGTGGATGGATTGCGACGCGCAATCTCAATGTGGACCGCGATTTCCATGGAGGTGAACCTTGGTCATCCCATCACTGGGACTGTAACTTCCGGTGACGGATTTTAGGTATCACCCACCCGAAAGTACCGTACTCTCCTACCGGTTTCTAAATTATTTGATCTTACCAGGTAGAGATAGCAGTTAATTAGCCCTGGGCAGTTGGGAGGTTGGTCGAATCCCTCTATCCGATAACAGTTATGGCCCCAGTGATCGAATTGAGCAACGTTCACTTCATAGCGAACTATGGTGCACATTGAGATTGTATGTCGTAATCCATTCATCAACAAAACATCAGGGACCAAATCCCTTCGTCCCGCGAAAATGCCTTCAATTCTAAGGAGTAGGACTCGCAAATGCCTGACGATAAGGGATGCAGCATGGCGTGCCTACAAGATTAACCCCGACTAAGAGAATTGGGGAAATTTCCTGACCCATCGCAACCGTTGCACTGCATTTGTCCGTGAGGACAAAGTAACTTTTCAACAGTAACTAACCAAAAAATTCATGGCAGACAACAAACTGCTATATGGGAATGTCAATAAGCTTCATAAAGTGAAGCATAGAATCCCCCCACTATTCACAACAGGCAGTAGAGTACAAAGTGCCGAAGAAGTAGCTAATGCCCTGCGGCTGCAATACGCCCCAATCTTCGAACTCGCAACCTCTACCTGCCCCATAATATCAAGCACATTATCGACACCATTGTTCACAAATGTAATTTTCAACCCATCTATTGTGCTAAGGAAGTTACTCTCACTGCGTGAGCATAGATCACCGGGAGCAGACAACATCCGCCCGAAGGCACTGTAGACTGTGGCCAACAAGCTAGCTGAACCACTGTCACAGTTCTTCCAAAGTTGCTTTGATGAACAACAAGTCCCCACTATGTGGAAGTGTGGCATTATAACCCCTATTTTTAAAGGCGGTAGCCGTTCAGATCCTGCAAACTATCGTCCAGTGACTCTCCTCTCTGTGCTCGCGAAGGTGATGGAAGCAGTCGTCGCTGAGGCTTTAATGAACTACCTGGAAAAATGCAGAATCTTGGTACCGGAACAGCAAGACTTCCGTCAACACCAGTCATGCACCACCAACCTACTGATTGCACGAGGTAGTTGGACGGAGGTGGCTGATGATGGGGTCGGAGTTGACGTCATCTATCTAGACTTCTCCAAAGCTTTCGACCGCCTTGGTCACCGCATCCTACTTCAAAGACTACAGTTACGGAATCGGAGATCCTGTAATTGGTTGGATTGGCAACTTCCTTCACAAACGGAAACTTCAAGTACGCGTTAGGGGACCACTCTCTAACCCAATTGAGGTGGATTGTGGTGTCCCACAAGGCTCGGTGCTGGGACCGCGCTTATTCCTGGTGTTTATCAACGACCAGGCAAGAGTCATCTCCTCAAACTTCCTGCTTTTCGCCGATGATGTCAAGATATGGCGGGCGATTAGTAACAAGGCAGATCAGGATTTGCTCCAACATGAACTAGATTGCATTTACGAATGGTCAAAGAGGAACAAGCTTCAATTGAACATGGCTAAGTGCAAAGTGATGCATCTGCATCACCAGCTGGTAAGTGCTTACAAGCTTGGAGACTACACCTTGGAGAAGGTTTCTCAGGAGCGTGACTTGGGTGTATTATTACAGGAAGATCTTGGGTGTTCAAGACAAGCAGAGAACTGGCAATCAACACTTCGGCCTTCTTCGCAGAGCCTTCGGTTGGTTTGAACCCTCAATACTTCCCCAAAATGCTTAACGCCTACGTGCGACCTCACGTGGAATATGCTATACAGGCGTGGCAGCCGTGGCAGAAACAGGATCTTGTTGCTCTCGAGACTCCTCAACGAAGGGCAACCAAGAACGTCAGGGGCCTCTTTCATCTGCCCTATCAGCTTAGACTGAAATCTCAAAGAATCTACAGCACTCGATGTCGGCTTTGCGGGGGGATCTCATAATGGTTTACCAAATTTTGATGAATCCAAACCACATTTGCCGTCCGCTGCTGGAATTGAACCACAACACTAAACTAAGAGGTCACCCTCTGAAACTGACAATTCATTATAGCTGGCTTGAATGCCGTAGAAATTTCTTTTCTCTCCGCGTGTGTCAGCCTTAAAATGCCCTCCCTAATTATGTCGTCTCCGTTAACAACCTGGCGATGTTTAAAAAACGTGTTGACGATGCATTGTCTCACTTACATTTCATTTTATGACTTGTTAGCCAGGGGCTACAAAACGCAATCAAACGGTGTCTTGCCGAACGCCTAACCAATGGATTTATGGATTTATACGTTTAATACGAGAACATCTCCGTTATTCCACATAAGTCTATGGTGAGTCCACCACAACGCTTTTCACTTTATTATGCAATTGATTTTCGCAATAATTTCCATCCCACGGGACTTGTTAAGCGATGCTTTTTACCCGTAATAAACCCTTGTTCCATTGTTCCATTTCATGATTGTTTCAAAATAACCACTGCAGTTATTCATTAACCGTTGTGACACGTGCCGCACGCCTTTACTCAGTGGTTTGTGGGTAGAGATTTACGCGGTCATCCCATTGGCCTTTGATTCGATGCCTGCTATCTCTACCAGCTTATGGCAAACAAGTTCAAACCGGTCTCGGAGTGCAATGCTTCCGGGTGGTCAACACGTTTTTTCCTTTGTTTACCTCAGGTTATGACTTGACAGCAGCCAAACCTTGTGCTCCCCTATGTGTACAGGCAACATCTTTCCATAACACGCCCAATACTGTCCTTACCAGTGTTCTGTCTGCACGTAAGAAGGAAAATCTCAGGTTTAAGGTGCAGCTATAGCAAACTTTATTGCAGTGAAGGAATGCTAGCTTTACGGGTTGAAGCCTGATTTGTTAGAGGTCCTATTCGATTTCGAATACTCTGGTGCCAATGATGATAGGTGCCTATCACACCGGATGGATGATGAATCATGGAAAGGCAAGATAAGTAAACCAAGATCAGACATCAGAGAGTAAAACTTTTGCTAACACCAGATAATTATCCGCACTCTTTAATTATATGATGGGTGCAACCTAACCGTCAGAGGTGTTTGATCACCTGTAGTTTTCAAAGTTGAACTTGTAGAATCCGCTGTGTGGTTGGGTTGCTACAGGCAACCTCTATTGAGATCTCGGTTCAATCGAGGTGGACCTCTGTCATTCCGATCACAAGGACCGAATGTGAAATGGAAATATTTCGATGTTGCTCATCCCAACATTGGCACCCCACGAGCGCAGTTTCGTCCTGGTTTGGACTCATCAGGTGGAGATAGCCTGAGCTGGGGTGGAAATCAAAGCCTATTGGTTCACGGCTGATGCCATAAACACTATGCCACTGCGATCCGTGAGCAACGCTTGGTACAACGGAAATACACACATTCATATTCGGTCCTTGTGGTCGGAATGACCGAGGTCCACCTCAGGTGAACCGAGGCCACCATAGAGGTTGCTTGTAGCAACCCAACCACACAGCGGATTCTCCAAGTTCAACTTTGAATTCCTTTCCGCTGTACCAAGCGTTGCTCACGGATCTCAATGCCATAGTTTTTATGGCATCAGCCATGAACCACTAGGCTCTGATTTCCACCCCAGCTCAGGCTACCTCCACCTGATGAGTCTAAACCAGGACGAAACCGCGGTCGTGGGGTGCCAGTGTTGGGATGAGCAACACCAAAATATTTCCATACCTGTAGTTTTCGTACTTGGTGTCTCTAGGCGTTAAACAAAACCCCTCCCTGGCCCCCTGCATCATAAAATGTTGCAATGCTGATAGTATTCGTGTGAATCTAACCGCCAACTGCTCAGATTAAACGCGGCCGTGTAGAGAACTGGCAGTACCAGATGTCTTTGTTGAAGGCTATGGCGGTTTTAAGTATCACCATTCTGGTAAAATCAGAGCTGGTAAAATCAGAGCTATCGGAACCAAATGCCAAGTAAATGACATATAGACCTTCGTAGTCCATGCAGCGCTATGGTATCGTCTGCGGGATGAATCCGGCCCGCGACGTCAATTGAGCCGGCCAGCCCACTG
The DNA here is from genome assembly GCA_944474145.2 of Dicrocoelium dendriticum. Taxonomy (NCBI): domain Eukaryota; kingdom Metazoa; phylum Platyhelminthes; class Trematoda; order Plagiorchiida; family Dicrocoeliidae; genus Dicrocoelium; species Dicrocoelium dendriticum. Next base: position 5,776,806 of record OX104071.1, read on the forward strand.
TACCCAAGTATACTTGACCCCGCATGCCGGACTGTCTTTGGTCATACACTGTTTGAACACTAGCTTGAGCTAATTCACGGTCGTTACATCGGACACCACACCACCGTATTATCAGTGACCTCAAATCGTTGGAACATTGAGGTGTGATCACACATAAAATCTATGAACCGGTTTAATCTGCTGTGTAGCTGTTTAACCCAATACCGTGCCACAATTATTGGTTGATCAGCTCAGTTGATACGCATGTCATATAAAACACCCGGTATGAAAACTCAGTTACCTTGCATATTTAGAAGCCATCTTTTCTAGTTATTTGGAAGGAATTGCAATTTGTTGATGCGAAAGTGCGCTGAAGACAAAAATTGTTGTGTTTCGAACAATTTGGTAGTGCTACTTATAATTAAATGGTACTGTTATCCAGTTTCAGTCTTGTTTAATAATTTGACCCCAGCGAAGGCGCTCTCTCGTCTCGCAAGCGCTTTATCGCATATATCTATATTATATATTATATATATGTATATATATACGAATATTTACATATATTGCCAAACTTACGTGATATATTCCATTATCGAAGGTGCCTACGATGTTTATAAGTAACTGGTAAGCCATAATTCCACCATTGAACACGGATATTCCGTGTTCTTGGTGTTTCAGAAGGACTGTATTGTGTATTGTCCGCCCGAAAGCACTGCACACCACTACGCTTTTTGACCTCATTTGACCTCTTCTGGTTGAGATATCCAAGCATTGCTCTTTGTGACTCGCTAGTCGAATAGGTAGAGATTTCGGCTAATATTCCAATTGTTCCGAGTTCACCTGATTTGATCAATGAAGGTTGAAACGCGTCAGAGTGTGCAGTGTTTTTAGGTGGGTAACCTCAAAGTTCCATCCGCTTCAGCCACAGTCCTAGTGATCGAATGACCAGGGTTCACTTAAATGTGAATCACGGTCTACAGTGCGATTGCGTGTTGGGATCCATTTACAAAAGGAGTGCTTTTAAACAACCGTCCCATCAATTTTACTATGTCTAATCCTATAGAACATTCGTGCAAAACCAGTTTAGTTCAGCTTTCAATATGGTTAAAGAAAAAAGGATACCGGCTGTTGCGTTTCTTTATCTTTTTCCGCTGAGTTTTGTTTAGGGTTCGGAAATATTGCCCAGAAGGATGAAGTCGCCCGCGCTGGTCATTTTGTCAGTAATCCGGCCCGAATTGAAAATGTTCGTGACCATTGACATAACGCGATCGCCATAATGATAATTAGGCTGTGGATCTATACAACCGTGAAGAATACCCAGCTTCCTTAGTACACCGTCTGTGCTACCGTCTTTAAGGTCTTACCTAAAAGAAGCATGAGACTATGCTCAAGCTGGGTGACCAAAAGTGGTAAGCAAAATCACCGAAAAAACAAAGTCCTCAGAAAATCCTCAATAGGTACAAGTACCGATAAAGCGGCTTAGAAAAAAGAATCAAAAACATAGTCTTGAAATTAAAAATCTGGCATTTGGGGGTAGCTTAACGGCCAATAATAATAGACCAATGGGTCAGGCGCCAAAATCTCACTACTCAGCTCCGTTTAGTAGCGAAACCAGCACATATCAACCTACACTATAAAGAATGACATTAAATTCTTTCGGCTATTCCTGGAAGCCTGAACCACAACCCTATGACAATCCACCAGCTATCATCAAGTTCGGCGATTTAAACCTGCGTTTACTGAAGTCAAAGGATTTTAATTTGGTTTTAAATAGTGGATACTTCTCTTCATAGTGAAAAACTTGCTAATGGCCCAAAGCACAAAAGCGCTCCTCTGAACTGCAATATTAAACAATCGTCCTTTTAGTCATAAAGTGGTCTTTTTTAAGGCTCTGGAGCGAGTAGTTAAGGATAGCCCTCTTCAATTTCCGAAATGACTAGGCCTAATAAATGGCACACAACACGGCTTTCCTAGGAGGCGATCCAAGGAACAAGCCAAAAACACAGTTTGTTGTCCACGTGAGGTGGGTCGTTTGCAGTCGCATTGCAGTTATCCTAATCCTACTAAACGTTCAAAGTGTCTTAGAGCGCGTGTTGCACAAGCCATTGATAACTGTACTGCAAACTTAGGGAATCGGCAGCTCATTAATATGCTGGTTCAAAAAGTATTTGGAAGATTAAACACAAATATTTTCAATCGACCAGCATCTCTCCTTTCCCAAAGAAGTCATAGGTGAGGTCGTCCAAAAAAGTGGGCTTGGCCTCTACTCTCCATAAAGAGGAAAATTAAATTGTCGTTCCACAAAACCCAGAAGAGCATACCCATTTAGGGACGATGTGAAACTCACTTACTAATTTCCGCTTGATCGAACTGAACCTCATGAATATACATGACGAATTACCCGTGCTGAATTCGTGTAGTAAAACTTGGTCCATAAAATTTTTCGTTGTAAATTCGTGTGCCTGGCCATGGATTCTGCATATCTGATGGCTCCATCACCCTTGCTGGTACAAACCTTAAAAAGTCCGCTTCAGGAAGAGACCTTGGAGAAATATACTGCATCTCCCCCCGGCTTTTCCGTGCTTGTATCATACCAGACAGCAAAGGTAAGGCGACTAAAAACCTGTATTACTTGGTCATTTGTTCTACCCGAACCACGAAAAGAAATGTTTAGGATCATAGCGAGACTGATGCCAGAGTATTTTACAGTTATCCGTAGTCACTTTCGTAGAAGAGATTGAATAGCGCTAGAAGATACCCAGCGAGCATTCACGAAAGGGATCACTGAACGGTCTGACGCTATGAGCTATGAAATAGCTGTCGTCACCTTCGACTATACCCGTTATGGCCGCACCGAATACGGAATCAATCTCTTTCTTCTTTACAACGTCATACATTCCCGGATATACACGGCTGGTGCGGTCCTCATATTGGAAAAGTTTTATAAATATTCTACACGAAATAGAGTTTATTCACTGGCAACACAAAAATAAAAATATGTTTCAGCTTTTTGTTGACAAGGTGGGCTCATTTGTGGAACAAGCTGCCATTAAAAATGACAATAAGTCACAGTCTAACCAAATTTTATGTCTTAAATGTAGGCTTTTATTACCATGCAAAATATAATGAAAATATTCGGTTTTAAACTCCATACATGTGTGTTAATCTCCCCTGACCCAAACTATGTATGACAAATGGTGCATCCCAGCCCCATCTCAGTATAGTTTCCGTTCTTCTCGGAAGTGCCAGACTTGAAGCCCCACCAGCAGAAAAATACGAAAAGTTAACCGTTTATCTCTGACAACTACCATATTTCTACGTACGCGAAATTCTGCTCGACGACCCCAACCTGACAAGTCGCACCGTCAAGTATCAACCGAACTACTGTGCGGTCTCCACAGAGTATCATAGCTGTTTTACTTACTGGACTATTCCAACTTCCAACAACCGGTGAAGACTGGTAGGAAATCCGCACCCATAAGAATCAGCGATTCTGTTCTGTGCTGGATGGGAGACTTTCTCGTGCAGCGTCACCTGAATTTGAGGGTTCGAAGCAACCTATCGGAATCCATCGAAGTTCAGTGCGGAGTACCTCAAGGCTCGGTACTTGGACCCCGCCTATTCCTGGTTTTCACAAATGATCGCGCGAGCGTGCTATCTTCTAACCGTTTCCTATTTGCTGATGATCTAAAGGTATGGCGTACTGTGGCTGCAGTGGAGAATCACACAGCGTTACAGGAGGACCTGGACAAAGCGTATACATGGTCCATCGAGAACATGCAGAATTTCAAAGTCACCAAGTGCAAAATTCTCAGCATAAGGCACAAGAGTATGCAAAAGTACCGCCTAGGACCACAAATTCTACAGCGGGCTTCTCACGAGTGCGATCTCGGCATGCTAGTTCAAGACGACCTCGGTTGTTTGAGGCAGACTGAAAAGGCATCTAAGATAGCAAATCAGTACCTCGGTCTTCTTCGCAGAGCTTTCGGGAAGTTTGACATTTCAGTCTTCCCAAAAATGCTTAGTGCGTATGTGAGCCCGCACGCGGAATACGCTGTTCAAGCGTGGCTACGCTGGTTCAAGCACCATCTCACGGCGCTCGATACTGCACAACGTAGGGCATCGAGGAGCATCAGAGGTTTGACCAGCCTCCCCTACCCATTCAGACTGAAGACCAGCAAAATATACAGTGGTCGTTATTGGCGTCTAAGGGGCAATCTCATAATGGTGTACCAGATCTTGAGAAACCCCAACCACCCATGCCATTCCCCTCTGATACTCAGTCAAAACTCCTTGCTAAGAGGTCATCAGATTAAGCTGATCACGCAATATAGCCGACTGGAATGCCGGTGGAACCATTTCTCACTTCGAGTGTTACAGCCATGGAACGCCCTCCGGGACCATTTAATTAATTCTTCCACACTGTCCCTTTTCAAAAAGCACCTTGACGATACCCTGTCACATCTACACTACGTGCTATAGCCCATGACCACCAGATGCTGGCACTAGTGCACAACAGACAGTGGACGGTGCCATAACCCTACTTGAGAATGAGTCGCTCCGAACCCCTTGCACACAATTTGATAAAATCTACTACTATAGAAACTGGATTTCTGTATCTCGCCAACTCGAGGTAGCTGCACACGAGTAAGCGTAGTCCTTGCTATTTTTTATTTTTTCTCGCATATTGCGTGATCAATAACCACTCCCCTTATTGCTTTGTGCGCGCACATGCTAATTTCAAACCCTTTATACGGCAGTGCAGTTAAATCTGTAATCCCCCGGACAGACGATTCCATTATCCATTGATCTATCTTTTCTCACTCTAACCACCTTATGGGACATGTCAAACACCTGCCATTTTACCCGTTAGAAATTATTGTTCATTTTTCATGGTACATTATATAATTACTCTGCAATATTTTTCGCGTTTAATCCGATCATGCCAACTTGACAATTGATACTCTCGAGTGCTTGCTGAAAAGAGAAGCCAAGTGAAACACTGCCTCACACGTCAACGTGACCTTATCACTTCCACTGACATACAAACCAAACCTGCAAGTTTAGCCTAAAAAGAAAGTCTTTCAGTCATTCAGTACCACATAAACACATCATACTTGCTCAGTTCCATCTGAAAGCTAGTGTTAGATGGAGATCACATATGTCAGCCACACAGACAGCAAGTGAAAATCGATCGATTGATGTTGCTTCCGACAAAACAATCATTTCATATTCGACTTAGAAAAGCATTGGAGAACCGGAACATAGCGTCACAAAACGTATTGCTCGGAACGTTTTTGGGAAGCTGGTGGCCTTTTTGGGACAAGTGAAATGTGAGTTCACATTTCGAAACAATAAAATGCAGAGGAAGATGTTACATGGCAGCAGAAAATGAACTAAATTTATTAGGCATTGAATGAATAGATGAGTTACAATTATGGGATGTTCCAATCAGCTCAATTTGTGATACACAAACTCAGAGCATGCGAAATGTGTCATCAAGTAATGTCGCAACTGTTGATAGCAAAGTGAAAAATGATTTTTGGCAAACTTGCAGGAAAAGTATGCCATTGTATTCAAACCAGAATTTGGATTGTTCACCAAAGTTCTAGCTACTTTATATGTCGCACCTGAAGCAAAGCCACTATTCCGTCCAAAAAGGTAAGTGTCCTATTCAGCCGTCCCATTGGTTGATGCAGAACTGAATCGCTTAGAGAAACTGGGCGTGCTAACCAAAGTTAATGTTGCAACCTGAGCTACTCCCGTTGTGTGGTACTTAAGAAGGCGAGTGGCACAGTATGTATTTTGGTGATTTTTCAACTGGCCTAAGTGATACACTTTAGACTCACCAGTACCCATTGCCAATTCCGGATGATTTGTTTCCGCAGTTAAATGGTGGCAAAATATTTTCAAAAATTGACCTTGCTGATGCTTAGTTACAACTTGAATTTGATGAGGAATCAAGACAGTTTCTCACCATTAATACTCATAAGGGTCTATATCAATACAACAGACTGCCGTTTGGAATTAAGTGTGCTCCGGCAATTGTTCAACAAGTAATGGACTTAATGCTAAACGTGTTGCCTTTTGCTATGGCTTACATGGATGACATAATAATCGTAAGCGCTTCAGTTGAGCTACATCAGGCACATCTGAATGAAGTGTTTGACAGGATCAGGAGTTTCGGATTTACTCTGCGAATCGACAAATGTGCGTTCTTCATGTCTCGAATTTCGTATCTTGGTTCAATCATTGATGCCAGTGGTCATCGTCCTGATCTATCAACAGTTATGGTAATCCAACAAATACAAGATCCCAAGGACAGGAAAACATTTCGGTCGTTTTTGGGACTAGTTAACTGCTACAATAACTTTGTCCATAATATGCACTCGCTACGGATGTCACTAAATGAACTCTTGAAAACTAATGCAAAATGGGTATGGTCACCAGCTTGTCAGTCGGCATTTGATGAAATAAAGCGCATTTGAACTTCGGATCTTCAACTTACACACTATGACCCCAAACTACCTATCATAGTTTCCGCCGAAGCTTCAGAGTACGGGATTGGAGCAGCACTCTTGCATTAGTTTCCGGATGGCAGGTTAAAAGCTGTCTGTCATGTTGCACACACGCTAACAACAACTGAACGGAATTACAGCCAAATTGAAAACGAAGGTTTAGCAATTGTGTCTGCAGTCAAAGTTTCATAAGATGTTGCATGGCCGGAAATTCACGTTATGCACTGATCACAATGGCCTGTTGTCTATATTTGGTACCAAGAAAGGAATTCCTGTTTACACCGCAAATCGTTTGCAGCGTTGGGTAGCGAAACAATTACGATCCGATTTTACCATTAAACACATCCGTTCGGAATGCTTTGGAGATGTTGGCGCCTTATCGCGCCAGATTGTCAACAGATCATATTCGCAGCCACATGAAGACACGGTCACTTCATCAGTTGAAGTTGCTTCTGACATAAAATCCATTTTTGAGGAGACTATACAAAACTTACCAGTTACGCACAATGACATTTGTGAGTCTACGCGATCAGATAGCTGTTTACAACGAGTCATCTTTTATCTTCGCAATGGTTGGCCCAGAATTCTAAGGGACACGGAAATCAAACCAGTTTTTGCGTAAAGATGCCTTAACAATAGTGAACGACTGTTTAATGCTGGCAGATCGCATTGTGATTCCCAAAGTACTCTGAGTAAAAGTGATTCAAATGCTTCACGCTGGACACCAGAGACTTACACTAATGAAATCACTTGCCAGCTGTTATGCGTATTGGCCAAATATTGTTAAGCATATTGAAGGCGTTTTTCGTAGTTGTTCCAAATGTGCACAGGCCGCGAAAGTTCCCAACAAACTTGACCTTCATCCTTGGCCGAAATCAACTGCCCCCGGTATACAGATTCATGTGGTTTACGCAGATCCCCTGAACAATCAATATTTTCTGGTTATTGTTGTTTCATACTCAAAAGGCCAGAAATAGTTTGTGTCACTCAACCAACGACAGCTTCAACAATCGCAGTTCTTCCTCGTTATTTCGCACAGTTTAATTCTTCAGAAACACTCGTCAATGACAATGGTCCACAATTCACATAGAAGGAGTTCACCGATTTTGTCAATCCATGGGTGTACAACATATACCTAGTGCCATGTATCATCCCCAGTCGAATGGACAGGCTGAGAGAATTGCGGATACATGTAAGTAAGCTCTCTTTAAACTTAAAAGGGAGGATATTGCTACAAACCTGGATGTATTCTTACGCATGTATCGTTCAACACAGAATCCTGTTCTCCCAAATCTGCAATCACCGTCGGAACTTTTTATTGGTCGACGTTTACGCATACCGGTAGCTGCCATGTTTCCAGCAATGGAGACTAATGAGTGTGACCAGAAAATGGCTGATCATTTCAAACGTAAACACGGTATTTCTAATGTGATATTTTCATCCCGGTGACCCAGTCTTTGTGTACAACTACAGGGATACTCATAAACGTTGGATTTCAGGAATTGTCAAAGCAAGAAAAGGAAATGTCCTGTATGGAGTGGAATCTCATAACAGATTGACTACAAGTCATGTGAATCTCATCAAACATCGTTATACACCCGAACAGGTTAAGCAAAATGACACTATAGTGATTCCCTTACACATTCTTTTAGATACATTTGCTTTGCCAAAGCCAATGGAACCACAACCAGAGCAACGCGTTGGTGTGAGCACGAAAGTGGAAAGTGAACGAAGATATTCCACACGTACACGCCCCCAGTTCAGCGACTCAATATCATTCCGAGCAAAAGATCTTATGTGTAACAAATTATTTTTTAACTGTGGATGGTGTTAGAGAGATCACGAATGTCAGCCACACAGACAGCACATGAAAATCGATCGATTTCCAACGCGTATGTTTGTATGTTAGCTTGGAACCACATAACACGTGAGCATCGATCGGCTTCGACCACACACTTGGTTGTAACATCAGATGTGCTAGTAAACGTTTTCATGCAGTGTTGATTCTGTCTTCTTACTGCTAAGCGGGAGGTATATCAGCCAGATTTGGGAACATTTAGATCCTACACTCAGATTTACCTCGCCCTCGGATTTCTTGAACAACTCTGCAGAAAGATTGGAGACTGAATTAGGTACATTGATGCATCAATTCTGGCTTTATCCTTCTTATACCATCCGAGTAAAATTGCACAAAAACAGAGGTTCACCACCTACAAATAACTTGCCCCCTACCACTCTAGTCTACTATGATAATCAGTTTTGTCTGGTTACCGCTGCGAGTCCGTTTATTGCACACAGGTTCTATGCAAAAGTCCCAAGCAAATTTGGAAATCGGAAGACAAACTCCATGAGGAAATAATGCCTGTTAACCAAAACGAACTGCCGAAACAGTGTCCATTCAGCTCGAATCCTCACCATAATTTGCGCGTCTGGAATTGATCCGTTTGTTGTTACCTCAGAATCCGCCTAATAGAGATCAGTTCACGAGTAACTTAACAAGCAATCTCCGATTTAGTTTTGCTACTAGATGGTGTACTGCTCTTCTGATTTTAGTTATTAACTCCGAGTGTTTCGTCCCCTTTATGTATATTTTCCCGTTTCATAAGCCCGCCGCCATCATGTTCTCCTCGATCTACGCCGGAATCGAACCACTGAGAATCCTCATCAGCAAGTAGAAAAGACAGTGGAACCCCCGAAGGAAGAGATTCACAAAATCCCTCCATGAACCCAACCACTGACGTACATGCACGCATGCGCATGTTGTAGAAGTGAACATGATCCTTCCCTTTGTGGACACGGTTTAAATTTTTAAAATCTGAATTTTCATCACAGCGCTCAAACCCACTGCAGTGTGTGTTGATTTAGCTTGAGACTATTCTTTCAGGATTTAATTGTTTAAACATGCAACGCCCATTATAAAACCGCTTCAAATAATCGTCCATTACTGTGGAATCGTACGTCACTCCAACTGGTGGAATTTTAAACTATTTCAGGTGTGAGCTTGGTTGCCGCTCATGTACTTCCGGTCATTGAACGTTTGTGTGAACACCGGTGAGAGATGTCGCTAGAGTTCAGGTGGGGGTTCTTATAAACAATTCTATGCACCTAAAGCGTTGCGGTACAGCCTGCGATCAATATAAGTTAGTTTATGTGTATGCACGTGAAGAGCCATACTCGTGTGGATGGAATTACGGTACGCATGGGTAATAACAAGCTCGCTGAGGAACGATCGACTTGTAGGCCACTGAAGAAAACGAATCGGACGCACCTGCCTTAAACAAAGTCAGATATTTATCATCATGGGCGAGCATAATCAATATGGTAACATGGATACGGTTAAATTTACGCAAATCCTTTAGGTTGATTAGCTATTTTATATGTAACTGTTGGATTTTGATGTGCATAACTCATATCTACCAGGTCGCCACTTTTACTGGACCATCAGCCGGTGGAGAAAATGAATCAAAAAATGAAGGAGAACAAATCTACTGCGTGGACTATCCGGTATAAGTTACGAAATGCGTCTTCGTGTACTCGGTGTGTTCTCATTAGAATACCGACGGCTTCGCGGAGATCTTACTCTTACATACCGGATACTAACCGAAAGCGAGCATCCATGTACATCACTGTTGACTCTAGCCCCATACAAATAAAACCGAGGCAACCACCTGAAACTAATGACGCAACACTCTCGTTTGAATTGTAGAAAGTATTTTTTCTCACTTAGAATCCGTTCTCACTGGAATGCGTTACCAAACTATGTGGTGAACGCACCAGACATGACGACATTCGAAAGACTCTTAGATTTTCATCATAGTGATAAACGATACACAACACTTTGCTAAAGTGCAATGATTTAACCACTGATACTTTACGTTCCACGTTGGAACATGTTGATTTTAATTTTCTTTTGCATATCCATCCTGTGGGTCTTGTAATGTTATGCTTCTTATCCCATCATACACCATTGAACAATTGAAGGTGTGGTGGTATCTGGCGAGCAAACAGCGATGAGTTTGTACCAACCTATTGTTTGCGTGCGCGAGTCGAATGCCCCAACTCGAACCAGAATGAGCGCGTGGATAACACCAATCAAAATTGGTTTGGGATAGTATGCACAAATCTCAGGCGGATGCCGAGGATGAAACAGCCGGAATAAATGAGCCAAGTTCTGTGTGATTACTTGCGAGATGCGTAATACCCATTTTGTTTGTGAATAACAAAATTTCATCAGGGCCCAGACTTAGTTTCTGGTTCTTGCAAGGTCACACGCGACATAAGGGGATCAAGGAAAAGAAATGAACGCTTATTTGTCGGACAAAAAGAGCAAGCCCAGTGGATCGGTATTAAGAACAACAATGAATCCTCAGGTGCGCCGTAGCAAAGAGTGTAGCTGGTACATCCAGGTAGACGAAGTCTAGTAGCATCTTTCTACACCAAACAGGAGCAATGTTTGCAAGTTAGAAGTGTCAATGCAGATAAACGAGGTGGATTCAAACAACACGAGCGTTATCATTACACTGTCCATGCCTCCACTAGATAGGAATGATGCTAGCAATGATTGCTTGTTTAATGCAGCTTCTTCTTTGGGGTCTTCAACGTGTGGTGCTGTTGTCTCCAATCGTTGTGATAAGGCAGGTATAACTACATATTGTGCACTTTACCTCTGGCTGGTACTCTGATATCCCCGTATCTCCACAGCTTGTTCAGGCTTTGCGAAAACCTACCGACGCTGAAAGTGATTCGGTGATTCGCTTGCTAGGGAGGATAAAAGCATAGATAAGTGGACGGATCAAATACTTGAGAGACTGTCCAGCAATTATGCGAAAAAGGGAGATGTCCATTCAGTTATGTGACAACACTTTGGGTGTCGGAGGTGAGAAGCATAGTCCGTACACCGCAGAGGCTTGTGTAAGTCCAAAGTCTGAACGGTGTCGCGGCTAGATCTGAAGGGAAATGGACCTCTCCCTGTTTCGGAATGTAACTTTTAATCTCTAGTCAGTGCTCTTGGTAGTCAACACTAAACAATAACGTTACCCAGGCAAATGCAACAAAGCATTTAAATAATATCATCGGGCAGTGTTCTGTGTCGTTCACCGCCAAAACCGACGTAATAGCATGAACTGTGTGCGGTACCGTGTGTCGCAGAAACAGATAATCTTGTCCCCCCCGGGGGTAGGTAGAATTGTGTTTGCTAATTAGGTGATTATGCAAGCATAGTTATCAAAATGCATCTGCACATACATAAAATACTTCACAAGTAGATGCATTTTGATGTAAACAATTGTGGTTTATTGCAGCAGCTTCCAAATCAGATAGTCTATCCCATGATCGGGCAATCACAAAGCGGCCGTCAGCCGTACGAAGCCATCGGCTACATCAAGATCCGAAGCCGTGACCTCTAGCGGATTGCGGCACCAACCGGGTGCTTAGACACTCAGTCATGGGGACAGTAGCTGGACGTCATGGTTTACAAGCTAACTACAACATGGTGTATCTCATCCCCCATAGCCAAGCAAGTTACGGACGTTGCTCAGCATAGGGTTGGCACCGATATACATGACTTCTGCTAGCGTAAGCTATGCCGGATAGCATTGAGAAGCATTAGGGCAGAAATTGTGATTCACTGATGAGTAGGGGATTATTTACGTAAACTATTGTGGATTCCATTGCAGCAGCCCCAAACTCAGGCAGTCTTCCACATGCTCGGAAAAGCGCCATACGACGTCTCGCCCGGTTGTGACTCGTCAGCATTGCGTATCCATCGGCTCCATCAGGATCCGAAGCCATGAACAATAGCGGCTTATACCGCTATCCAGCAGCTTTTGCCACTAGGCCATCATAAGGAGATCAAAAAGCAAAATGACAGTCAAATGCTCTTGCGGAAATACGGAGGACGGACTGCTTTGGAAACTGCATCAAGTATTCCTCCTCCCCCAAATCCATACATAGTATGGTTGCATCGGTTTGATTCGATAGGATGAATACCAGCGACATGGATAAATAAAGTCGTATACCTACTGACAAGCGGTTAAGCTTACTTCCTAATCGACTTCCTGCAGTCTTTGTCAGTTTTTCTACTCTTGCAGTAGCGATGGTCCAACAGAAGCTGGGACTCGTTTATCTTATGTTTCTATTGGTCTATTAGAGCGTTGCCTACAATGTTGCAAAGGCACTGATCGTGCATGGATATGAACTTTGTCACTGGAATTGTGATTTTCATCTTGTCACTAGAGTTTATTCAAAATTGCCAATCATTCTTGTGTTGAATCAAATGAATATAACAGGGTCCACCGTGTCTGATAGAACAGAAGCTGTATTGTTTAAATTCCGTTTAGCTGGCGTCAGGTATGTTACGAATGATCTACGTTTTGATTTGAGTACTTGATGTAGCTCACTCTTGTTTCCAACAAAATTTGTCAGTTGCGCTATGTGGTGCAAGTGTAACTGGAAAACGAAGGAAGACTTGATCATACCTAGCAACCTTATGAAGCGTTAAGCAAAGCTCACCACTGCGTATCTGACAAGATAAGGAACCATGTGGTAATGCCACGGATATGCAGCTTTTCGGCTATAACAAGTGGGAAAAATGGAAATCCTCCAGCTGGCCACCTGGAATTTCTAGTTAGTACAGGCAGATGCGCCTGAAGCATACAGTTCTGTCCATCGCACTCTGGCCATTCGGCTGTTTACCGTGTTCTATGTATCTCAAAGGAAAAGAATTTGCATTGACAGTTGCCCACAGGCTAGTAGATAATTCAGCACGCTGGAGGAGTGGTCTGTCAGTCTAATATATAGCTATTGTTTATCTGTAAGGTTATTCGTATTAGCAAAAAGCAACTATCGAATCAAGTTTCTACTCAGAACGAAAAGGTGAATACTAGCCATTGGAGTGTTACTGAGGATACTCACTCCAAGTGCCTTGTTCTTGATGCCTGTCTCAACATAGAAACTTTATTTTGAAGAAGCGCTTCTCTTTGCTCAAGTGCAGCACGCGCCAAACCACATCACCTCAGGGAAACCAGGAGATCGTTGATGCATGGGTTCTCCAGAGCACACTAAATGCGGCTTCTAGGTTGTCTTTCCTGCGGTCTACCACCATGTCCTAGAAAACACAGTTGATGTTGGAAGGTGGCTTTATTTACATAGATATCAAAACCCTTACCCATACTGCTTGTAGCATCCAAGGATAAATCCGTTCCCAAGTCTTACCCTGACAATTAGCAAGTCATTTTGGGGAGGTTGGAGCACTTCAAAATGCCTGTTAGTGAAACGCGACGAAACAAATAAACTGTTATGCTATAGAATACCGCAAATACCCTCTGAAACCCTGACAATCTGACTTTCAGCTGCAAGGTGATTCGTGCACAGTTGGATGACAAAAGCACATTGCAAGTTACTTCCTCCTCTGAAATTTCAGCTAGCACGTCCACGAACAATGACTACGTATAGAAACCAATCGACAGCATATAAAATTACAAAAGACATGTGAAACAGATAAAAAATATTAAATCACAGAAATGTACCTAACTAACTGAATACTGAAACGTCTCATCTAGTTAAAGGTAGATAAGTCGGTTCAAAGTTGTTACAAGCAACTTGAGCCAGAGTGTGCAATCATCTTGCTTTTCATGGGAATTTGTGTGCTAAGAGTGACACACTAGAGAGTTTCCATTCAGTTAAGTACCATTTTACAGCCGCCCCGTGACCGGACACTAACAATGATGCACCTGGGTGCAGCAATCGATTGAGACCTCTATGGTGTGATTCGAGAGCAACGATACCAAGACATATTTCTGTTTGCTGAATTCTTAGATAGATACGCTATCAGACACTATTAGAGTTGTATATTTAATTGTTTTCAACAAGTTACGCGTAGATTACTGCCTTTCCAGTAGCGGGAACCAATGGTTTGTGTGATTAGGGCAAGAGAATACCCACCACATACAGTTCTAAGCTTCATGTCAGCTTGCCATCTTGGAAGTTCAATGAATAAAATCTCGCAGCTGTGATGATGATAAAAAGAAAGCTGGGATTTCACCGTTTGGACACAAAATGTTTTGCAAAACTGCCAAACATGTTTTCATCATGTGCTTAAAAGAGCTAGGCAGTGTAGCCGCCCGGACGCTAAAGCTTCCCAGAGTCCTTTGACCCTTGCGCACAACTTAGGATTACTTAGCCACATTTCTACCCGCCGGATACCATTCAAGAGACTCGAAGGTATAATAATTCGATAGAAGCGCATGTCATCGTTTGATTGCATAACATGGTCCTGCTACGGTGTGCCGAGATTTGAATAAATCCATGCGTATGGCCCACCATCAGTACGCCACTACTTATGATTATGATGCAGTATTACAAATGATAAACACACTCAATCTCATAATGCGGCCACCTGTTGTTATTCCTGCTTTCAGTGTTCCAATAGAGCAAGTAGAATGTGACATGTGACCACCGAGAACGGATTGCCCAAGTTTCCTAGTAACCAAAAAGTTAGATCTCTCAAAGCGATAGTTGGCAGTTGACAAGTTGCACATAGATCAGAAAAATACTCCCAACTACCTTTTGAAAGTGTGTCAACCCATTCGCTCTTTCAAATGCAATCTAGCCGACCGGCATAAGCATAGACCGACAACTGGGATTTACGAACAATAGATTCTGTTCGAACTCAGCCGATCGCACTCAAGCTTCCATGTGCCCACCAAAGTGCTTTAGCTGGTTTGATGGAGTAACAAGCCTGGCATAAGTACCGCTTTCCTAAACATACTTACCGCTTTCCTAGACATATATCTCACTTTCGAATCCTTTGATCGGCCTGCTTTATGGCGTTGTTTGCTAAGGCACGGCACACCAGAGAAATATATCGCCATCTTACGAATACTTTACCTTCCTACGTCCGACAAGATTTACTCGCTATTCTATGTCAATAGCGGTGGGCGACAGGGCTACCCTATGTCCCCATTCCTCTTCAACTTCGCAGTCGAAGACGTTCTTTCGAGTGCTCTAGAAGGCTTCCAACATTTGGGCCTAGAGATTATACCGGGTGAGCGAGTAACCAACTTAGCTTATGCTGATTATATCGCCTTACTTGGGTACCATCCGCAGGGTATGTAACTCATTCTCGATCACTTAGCGGTTAAAGCATATAAGTAAGGAATGAGCTTCGCCCCATCAAAGTGAAAACCACTGCTTAAGAATTTGATTACATCTTCTCCCGTGCTCACACTAGAAGGTGCACAACTTGAGCAGGTAGATAATTTCGCCCACATTGGGAGTTGTGTTTCTGCTGACAGCACAATCAGCAAAGAAGTTTCTCTTCGCATCGCTAAATCGGGATCAGTAGTTACCAATCTAAAGCACTTATGGCGTAGTCGCGAAGTCTCATTCTCGCTAAAGGACCGTGTTTACAGCGCACCTGTTCGTTCACTCTTGTTGTATGGCAGCGAGTCCTGGCCGCTTCGCGTGGAACACAAGCGTCGTATTTGAATTCGATAACGGTGGCTTAAGGAGGATTGCGCGTGTTTGGTGGTAAAATCTAGCCTATGGTAATGACGTTCGGCGTCGTATCTTGGGTAATGCGAGTATTCCCTTCAACAAAGTAGTTTTGCCGTGTCATTTGTGATGGCTGACTCAAGTCCTAAACATGGCACCTGACCCTCTACCGTGTCGCGCTCTATTCGTTTGTTAACGACCTGGCTAGAGGAGACGACTTGGTGGTCAGTCTTCCACTTGGCGAAAGCACATGAAATCGTCGACTTCGTGTCTAGTGACTGTTGGACCCCTACGTCTTCCAGGATGGGGACCCAAAGATGAGGAGTGCCAATGGCTTAGCACTCTTGAAGACAATGCCTGCAACCGGATTCCGTGGAAGGTTTGTGTACCGAACTGTATTGATCCACATGGTTAATACTTTAACATTGAAAATGAGAAGAAAGAGGAAAATCGGCATGTGAAAAACCAATGAAAAATGTTTTGCTCCTTTACTGAAAATGTCCCTTTCTTCCTGCGGCAAAGTAGCTGAAGTGTGTTGCTCACCGTCAACTACCATGCCACGATGATTATGACGCAGTGATAAATAATGCCCATGGAAGATTAAAACACAGTGTTGCAAAGAGATCTCTTTTCGGCAGATCACATCAGGCAAATACAACTACAGGACTGTAAAATGCATTAGTAAACTGGTGCAAGTAACAATGAGGACGGATGGGACGATTTGAACAGTTTTAGTATGTTCATTTGATGCTCGAATCGATTTAATCAGGTGACATCGTGATCGGGCTAACCGACAGCTAAATAACTTGTGTAAACAGAAAGGGCAAAATTACTAACCAAATAAAATTAGTTAATTACGCAAATAAATAGCACCCGGTTAAGCGAGATACTCCGGGGAACCTTATCATCAGGGCCATGGCAAAGTCAAGGGTTGCACGAGCACCCTATGCTTGCATAGCTCTGGTTGTGTTAGCCTGATCGCGATGGCTTCAGCTGTCTGCAGGAGGCGTTTCCTTAGCCCTTTCGGGTATCGCCTCGGTACGGCATAATAGACTTTGAAAGCATCTTTTGTCAGAATCTGATGCCCACTAAGAATCAGATGCTCCATAATTGAGCTGTTGATACTTCTGTGCATGCCTCTCCGCAATGACCCTGGACAATGTTCAGCTATTCGTACCGACAGACGCCTGGTCGTATGCCCGAGGTACTTTGCACCACAGGTGATGTGCAAGTTAATATAAGATTATTCGGGTAGGCAGAACAAACCAAATAAAGTGGAATGAAATTTATCCATCTTAAAACTCCAAGTATAAGTGTATGCTGGTTTAGCCTAACTGCGATGAAGTGGCATCATGACTGCAACATCAGCCTCAGCATGTGGCATTGCGACTACATGATTGGTGGCATACATATAAGCCTGAGTATACCTACTAAGCAGAAATCCCATCGCTGAATCGGGAGCATTCACTTTCACTAATCCGAGCGGCTAAACAGCATAATGAAGTAGAACGGTTGGTTGCTATTCCATTTGTACTATATTGCACCACAAAACGAGCTACTTTCTGATTATTAGATATTATAGTACGTTCCATTTTAACACTGTAACTCGATTTGCAATAGGTAGTGATTGCTAGGAGTACGCTCTGGTGCCTGTTAGCTGTACTAAATTGCCAAATGTCATAGATTGAACGAAAGCAAAGAACCAGTAACAGTCTGCAACGATAATGCCACCAACATGAGAAGTGCTCAGCCAAGACAACGGAAAAACAAGCAGTAGTAGGTGACCACTGTTAAGATAGAATGGTTTTGCTACCTGAAGTTAAATACCGCATCAATGCTCTCGAGAAAGAAGTTACATCACTGAAAACAGAAATGCTGCACTTTGGCGCAAAATACGGTTAAGTCTTATCTTTCTGTAAATTAATAAGAACTCAAAGGACGTGAAATTCGATAGACTATACACGGCTAGTTCCGTTCTATCACAACTCAGACTACGGGACTCTTACGCAGATGAAAAAATGTGAGCGTGTTTAACATATCTAAAAGAATGTGTGTAGATAAAATCAAAGTATTTTTCTCCAGGCATGCAATATGAGTTGTTCTAACTGTCTATATCAGGCTCCAGAAGTAGGTATAAATGGGATCATACCTCATCCTCCTTAAATGCCCAGATGATGTAACGGCTGAACCAGCTTTTCCATGACAACTGGCTCAGTGCAGCATAAAATGACTTTAGGCGCATTTCGATTAGAAGCGACCAAACGCCAGTACAAAAGCGGTTTGCATGTAATACGAATCCTTCAGATGTACATAGTTCTCACACTTACACCGATTGTATTGACAATCCGGTGGACGTCGACAGATCACCAACACCGCTCTTATCGAAAATGACTCACAAGCACCCAGTTCACAAATCCACCCACGAAGTCTCATTGCATGATAATGCTGACCTGCTCTGGCCTGAAGCTAGTGCACACAGACACAAGGCAAATACCATTACAAACCCCACAGAAGATAGTGTCAATTACGTACCCCTAACATAAGCAATGTGCCCATATCTTATGAGGCATCATTTAAAAACCAAAAGCAAGCTATGAAATTAGACATATTGGCAATTCGAAAGAACTACTCCTTACTGGATAGCAGAGCAACTATCCCAGGTTCCAAATAGGAATGGATGGCATCGCTGAGCGCCGTGTTTCTAGAGTACTCCGTGGAATTGCCCAACAGCCAATATCACCTAAACATCACCAGGATTTGAGAAATCTTCATTAAATCAACTGAGAAAAGCTGTACATTGCTGCGGTTCAGTATTTGATAATAGAACCGATTCCTGGTTCAACAGCAACCAGATGACCTCCTTCCCACCGTCACATAAGATTTGCTACCTACCTCTCCGACGCTGAGGTGGGAATATCTTAGTTCAAATAACGAGGCATCTTTTGACAGATTTGGAGATACATATGTGGACAATTGGTGGCGTTCTGGAAATTATCCTCCTTCTGAATATGCGAAAAGCCTTTGTGTAACGCAGAAAACAACTGCTGGCCACGCTGGAGTCCAATGAAGTCAGCCATCCTCTATTGAGTTGCTTCGACTCATATCTGAACGATCAGTCACAGAGTACAATTTAATCAATACAGTTCTACTTTCAAAAATGTCCTTAGTGGTGTTGTTTTGGACAGTGAGTTGAGCACCCTGCTTTTCCTCATTTACATCAAGATGTATGTCCGATTACATTGGGCAACGGCATCAATTGTTAGTTTTGGATGACATTACATTGTTGCACTCACTTCTGCCTGATCATCTGAAATTATGCCTTAAAAATATACGTGAAAACCTACCAGTCCTAAACAAATGGAGAGAGAAAGCGGGTCAGTGAGGTTTTCTGCCGACACATCAGATAATGTGTCATCGATGCTGAATACTTTAAGGAGCGATAAGTTCACAACCTTTCATCATTTCAGCTAGATAGAACGACCATTGAAGTGTTGTGCATAGGTTCAACTTTTTGCTACCCTAATTTAGGACACAACCAGCTTGAACTAGAAGTTCAGTATGAAAATATTTACGCACAGGTGACTGATTTGGTGTCTACAAACGAACTAACTTGTGAGAAGAGTAAGGTTGCTCAAATTCAACCGTGTTACCAGTATTTGACTCACGTAATCACAGCCAAGAAGTTACTGACACAAGAGAACCTAGACAAGATAGAAGCACTGAGGAAACACGAGAAGGATACACTGTCGTGGTCAGACAAAGGCGAGGATATTTGTATCACGAACAAAATTGAATACCACAGTAAGATGAGTGTATTACTTGAAGATCCCTCCAAGTTCGTCAAAATCTTTCACTAAGGACAAAAACTTCGACGACTAAAACGACCATTTGTGAATCTCTCAGACAAATGGAACAAAACGGTCTATTCGATTTGCTGAAATTTGAAAGAATTCGTCCCGTCAGCACTATTTTTCTCAGATGGTGTGGATTACCCAAAGTATTGATTTTGCCATGCTTATTATGGTGTTTTCTGATGTGCTTCAGTGCTATGTGAAAATCGTAGAAATTGTATAAAACCTTTAAACTCACAGGCATTTTATGGTTTCTATGCAAAGGAACAGCTAGAGTTATTCCACTATTACGTCAGCACCTATCCTTTAATCGCTTGTACCCTTCCCACACATATTTGGAACTCTTGGACAATCTGCTAATGAAGACACATCCTCCAGCGAATAACTCGGCGCTGTTCGCGTAACATGTTATTGTTGACTTCCTAAGGAATATTTGGGAAGAGGCCAATATGTTCCGACACCACTGGAACTGCAATATGGCTCAATTCGAGAGATCCCCAACAAAGTTTTTCCAGTGATTATGCCAAAGGCTAGATCAAGCTTGCTTTCCCATTGCTTCCTGTTTAGATGTACTTATCTGTGGTATAATATGTCAATGTCATTCAGGTTAGTTGGCAATGTAGCAACATTAAGAAAAGATCTCGCGCGATATCTTGACCTGAATATTTCAATAGCCATACTCACGTAGAAAAAATTAATGGAATAATTGTGCTTAGAGGAACGCAAAAGGGTCTAAACACTCCAGTCGCCGAACTTAGTCATTGGCATCAGACATCCACCAAATCGCTGTAATGTGAATCGCAACTTTTTACATATTTTTATCACACATGCAAAACATGGTCACTCTGGGACAGATTGTCCTGCGCCGCTACAGATACGGTTTCTCGGATCATGATAAATTAACGTTTTATTAATTTTGTCTAGTATTAGTTTTACCATGTTATAGAATTCGTATAATTAACTTCTATCTGACCATGAAAGCATTTCATTTGCTGCAAAGGAATGCGAGTTGTCTCAATGACTGCGGGCAGATGATAAGTTCTACGAAAATGTGAACTACCTAGGCTGCGGTATTAAGATCAACTTCGTGTAGTAATCCGGAAATGCACGAACAATTCCTCACTCTCTCCGTCCCAGACTCTAGATACTTCTTATGACCAGTTTAACTAAGGCAGCTCAACTTACCCCCACATTTGAGCCCTGCAGTTATCCCGCACACATGTCGCGAAGCTGGTCGACGGTGGTTTGGTGCGATCCGATTCACCAGCAAGACAACACTTTACGATCACGTTCATGATTTTCTTCTTGTTTTTCTTGAAATTTAACCACAAATCTTTGACCGCACTGGAACACCGTTCATGTTGATCACCGCAACGCTTCACACATGCGTCGAATTCAGCTTTTGGAAGCTTTGAAACCACGGACTGAGTAACTTGGGCATTCGACGGGACTGCGATTATCAATATCAAGACGAGAAAGCTCGTAGCGCGCACCATAGTCGGTTGGTAAGACTAATGCACTGCACTGCAACAGCTGTTGCATGGATCGAAATTGTCTAATCACATCAATAAACAAACTGGCTGGGTGCCATACGACCATTTCACCTAACTGTCTGATCTAGCTGTTGGATGCTGCATACATTGGCTTGGGCGATAAGTTCAACACTGCCATACCCGTAAACTTCACTCTGTCGCACAGACTATGGATGATGACCGTGAAGGGGTCGCTTATGCCCCCCGGAGAAGCAGCAATAGTCCGCACCCTTCGGTTAAACGTCGATTTATGCTACTACTTTAAAAGAGATCCACAATCGTCGACAGTAGATCGGTATGCATTGCTATTTCCAAGTGTTCGATAACCGTAGAGTGCAATGCGAACTCCTGTGTCGCAAGCGTTGGTTATTCCTGTGCTGCGGAGATGAAAATTTACCTTGAATATAAGCGTCATACAAGCCACCAATGAGGTCAAGTTTAGCAAGCCACTCAGGTTGAGACTGAGGCAGCTTTTACAGTTTACGGGCAAGTTTACAGATATCCATATTCGATGGAATAGGGTAAGAACATTATTTTTCCACATGATCATGAACACATCTGACGATTTAAAACACCGTGAACCCTAGCTGAGAATAGATCAATTCTGAAAAGTAAAGATTGATCAGCGCCCAATGGTGATCACGTCGAGCATTTTTGCTAGCCTTTAGGCAAACAATCAATGCACAGTCAGAGTGTCCAGTACTAGCTTGACTTTGAGTGGACGAAAATAATTAGCAGATCATTGTGACCGTGAGCGATTGGAGGCGAACATAATGCAGAGGGGCTAAGTAACGCCGATAAGCTGAAGTCCGCCTGATAGGAACACACGTAACGGCAATTTCAAACCTAAAATGCCAATGCCGGCAACAATGTATAACAGATCGAACGCGTGCTTTCATATAATAATGATGAGCCGACTGTGGCATATACCCACTTATCGACTAAAATGTGGTTGATTTGCCTGTGCTCCGCCGTTTGCTGACTTACGTTGATGAGCTTACTCTTTGTGACTAGTGATTCCGACAACTATCAACATTCTGATGTCATTTGGGCTTGTCTAACTGCAATGTTTTATCCTTGTTGGGTCCCTCTGATTGACCAGTGCTCGACAACTGCATCCTGAGGCAAGGAAGTTTATCGCCCCTACTATAAACAGCACAATTTTCTAGTGAAGATGTATTAGGTCCCAGCGTTGTCCTCTTTTTGGGCTTAATCTGTATGACAGCACTGATTGAAGCATTCACCGGGACCTAGGAATTTATGCACAGCCTTCACGATTTCCTCCAAACTTATTCTATTCTGGATGCATCATGTAACATCGAGCAACGGTTTTACTGTTAGACAACTATCATCCACTCTCTTTTCCTGTACTGACGCAGTCTTTTTAGGTGGTCTGACAAGAAAAATAATTACTGCTTCAAGTTCTATGAGAGCGAAGTCGAAATCTGCACCTAAAATGAGAAAGTGACGCATCGCGTTTCTGATCTCTATGACTAGTGACTACCCTGCTTGTGTACCAAACGTTTGGGTGAGGGGGCAGGCATCATATGAGTCTCAAGACAACAACTGCGCAAGAGGCACGAAATCCCGTTGCCCTAAATCTCTTTCTTAGATCCTCGTTCAAATCGAGTTCTTGCACTTACCCAGACCTAATTGATGCGTTGAATACAATAAAATGCAATTCAACAAGCTTTGGTAAACAGTCGTTTTCTGCCACTTTAATTAAACAACAACTTACTGTTATCTTGTGAATAACGGTGATAGATTAATCAAACAAAGTCTGCTGCTTTCTACCCTAGTAAATTCTGGACTGTTTCGTTCTCGTCAACGCTCGATTTTAGACCACTAATTCCATTCAATATTTACAGCTTCCCATTTCTCAAGCAACATTGGTCTCTAGACGACGCACATAGGCAAATCTGGCGACGTTTTACTATGGAAACCACAGATTGCAAGTCAGAGGAAATTTAAAAATAAAGTTAAGCTGTGCAACACACTGTGTCGTACAAAATGCCCGTAGTTAGAAAAATTCGCATATTTTGTTCGTTTTCTTCTGCCCAGTGCGTGGAAAACACGAAAGTGTGCTTTTGCTCAATGCGCGAGTGACTGAGCCTCCCTCGATCCAGAACTACACCGGTAATTAAAAGGTGGAAGTGTAGTGGCACCGGCAGTTAGGAGATTCAGGGCCTTTTGTGTAGAGGTGGGATTAGCTGTCTTTATTGCCAGCCTTCCTTCGCCCCACTGGCACTAACTGGTAGTGTTTCCCAGTGGTAAGCGATCGAGTTGTGCGTTCGTCTTTAAGGTGAATTAAAAATAGTAGAAAGTGGCTTTTGAAGAGGTATCGATCTTACGTAAAACCATCTGCTTCGTTTTTTAACCTTTGTCATCCTAAGGAGGTTCAGAAAATCATCAGCAGTTCCAGATGGATCTCACAGAACAACTGGTAACAGACCACAGTATACTTGCGGTCCACGAAGACGATCATAGATCAGTAAGATGGAGATAAAACAGATTGTTCGCAGGTTCCGGTAGGTGTTCTGGAATCTGCTTCTATTACAGATTGATGGGGCAAGTTATAAGTTGAACTGGAATGTTAACGTTACACTAAATTAGTGTAAGTATATAGAAGGCGAAGGCAACGGGCCATATTCAGAGGAGAAGCAAACGTAGGGATAATGGTAGTTTAATCAAATTTCAGTGACTAGTGGGTTCAGACACCATGGATGCTTCTGTGAAGCATCATAGACTGTGGGTTCCGGTATAGCTGCTATACCTAAAGCAGGATGTGATAGACTGATGTGCTTCAGTAGAGCAAGGTCTTGGGGGTTTATCCTTTCACATAACTGTATTGGCGCAGTATCATGGGCAAGAACTGGTTGTTGATGTTGTGTTCTCTATGGGCTGAAATCAACGCTAAGTTGCTGGTCTTGATTACAAACAGAAGGAGCAGATAGATGCGGAATTAGTGAAAAAAGTAGCGACTTGCACTACGGTATGTCATTTGGTCAACAGATAGATTTGTACTAAGGAATTAATACCACCTAACATCTGGGATGCTCAAGGAAGAAGCAAAGTTTTCTTTGATATTTTTCATTTTGCCAATCGGCAGCCTAGAGTGTTCTGATTGCAGGTTGGTATGATTTTAGTAACACGAATGATAAGGAATCCATGAAATTCCGACATCATAGGAACGATACCGTATTTCTACATGTCTGCCAGGTCTTTTAACTCACCTTAAACAGGAAAACGTCGGGTAGGTGGTCGATTACACGTGCATGCATAACTGAGCTACTAACTAACCACCTTGGTCTTCAGGCTTGTCTGTTACCGTGCTTGTGGACGATCTCAGGTTGTTTGAGCTTAGACGGTTCATTGGCGGATGGCGGTACACCACACAGACTCATATGACCCATAAGTCACTGCAAGTGTATGAAAGGACGAATGTGTGGTTCATTCTTGTCTCAGAACCGGCAGAATATCCACCACCACTAAACCCAAACATATATAAATGAGACCACTTAGTGATAAACCTTCGTCGCCTCATCTGTAAGATTTTGAGGAAATCAAAACACGTCTACCGCCACCTACTGCAACTCAGTCACAAAAGAATTTAAGTGGCCACCAGCTCAAGTTAACTATGCAGGGTAATTGGATAAAATGTCATTGAAACGTTCAACACTTCATGTCTGCTAAGCATGAAACGCCGTCCCAAATTACATGTTTCCACCCCAGCTCTGTGTTTAAGAAACGTCTTGACTTTGCCCTGACCCACTTACATTATGAGATAGTGCCTGTGTGCATCGACAGACGATATAATGTGATAAGCGTTGCACAACCAGCAGTAACTTACACAAGCTAAGTTGGTTCAATTCTGCATGCCTCTGTGTGGACACTATGGGGGTCCAACAAAACAAAGAAAGTAAAGGGCATGCGCCATCACTTTTACCACCGAAGGCTGAAATTGCTGGAAGTTTTCAGCGGACGCTATCGAAGGCTGCGCGGCGACCTCATTTTGGCGTATCAGATATTGAGTGACCCCAACCACGTATGCCGCCATTTGCTGAAACTTAGCCACAACACGCAGCTCAGGGGTAACAGCTTGAAGCTGAAGGAACAATGGAGCCGTTTAGAGTGTCGACGGAATTACTTTTCCCTTCGGGTTTGCCAACCCTGGAACGCACTCCCAGACTCAGTTGTATCCTCTCCTATCTTGGACATTTTCAAAAAACGACTAGATGTTGCTCTCAGCTTCCAGCATTTTGTTACCTAAATTACTCTATTGTGGATTATTCCAAGCATGCTTTTCAACAGGATTTATATATCAAATGGACCTAAATGAGCGACTATATTTTACTTTTCTCACTCCTTACATCAACGATCACTGCACCCCAGTGTCTCTCTGAACGTTTAGGCTAGATAATTTTTTTAATTTTACACTAATTTTACCTGTCAAATTATTCATTTCGCTAGACGTTCGATAGATGACCCAGACATATTTTGATTTCATCATATTCACCCCAACCATCCTACGGGACGTGTCAAGCACTTGTTTTTATTCCGTGATAAATCATTGTTCATTGTTCATTGTTTATCACTAAAAATGCTTTTCACCATGTTGTGGTTCTCATTCTGGTCATCCTTACTTTCTTTCCCATACTATACCAATTTTCAATCTACCATAGACCGCAGTTGGAAAAATACATCAACGAGGCGTATGTGCATTTCATCCCGGCGGAACTAGTACTTGTAGGTGAGGTGCTGATGTCGGAATTAGGGGAATTGTCTGTATTAGACATAAATCAAGTGGAAAGGGGCCTGTGTACCGTTTCTGTGATGAGGATTGCACGACAGCAATGATTATACAGGGAAAACAGTTCACTCGGAGTCCGTTCCTGTTAGCACAGCATAAAGTGTAGAGGAATCGTAACCTAATTGGCACCATGTCAATACGAACTAGTTTCTATCAAACTCACCCCCACATTTCGGCTCGACACAGATCGCGGACACAGGTGGCGAAGCTCGTCGACGCTGGCATTAGGTGATCTAGTTCGCCCCTCAAGCAGCACTTGTTCATTTCTTGCATTATCCGTTTCCTGTTCTTCCGAAATTTAAGCCACAAGTTATGAATCAGTCCCATACAATCTTCATACTGATCACCACATCGTTTCACGCATTCGTCAAATTCATCTTTAGGTAGTGGTTCAAGATGCTCGGAGGAAACTCCCTGGACAGTGAAGATAACGGCGCACAGTAGGGTGAAACCAGATGTCATAGTGCGGTGTACGAGAAGGCGGCGGTACGCGGTAAATGAATCAATGGTGCCGACTTCTTATACGCGTTTGGTGCAATGGTCATTGCACACGCGTCACTCGGTAATTTACGGGGACGAGGTGATTGCATGCTGAATTAATGATACACAGTATCCAGCAGCTGGTACCAGTGGTCACAAGTTCAGCGAGTTTTTACACGCCCAGTCGACGTTGGTACTTTGACGCAGTTAGATAGTAATGACCTTGAAGTGAAGCGCAAGCAGGCGACATCGGCGTACGCACATCCAGTGAAGACGTAGAGCGGAAGGGGACATAGTTATATGAAGATTCATTCATTAGGTATGCTGATCAGGTTGATAATTTATATGATGATTAATCATCTAGACACCTTCCATTAGATCGTTATATAGCTAGATGAGAATGAAATTAGTGAATACAGTTTATTTCGTGTATTCTCAGTTAGTCGCTTACAAACGTACACTGAGAGGATTTAGCGAGTGCATGTGACATGGAATCAATAATTCCAGCAATTTACACCTGGGGCGATTTGGAGCGTCGGTTCTAGTGGCCGGATTGCGCAGGTTTTGGCAAACCAGAGCAGTATTGGACTGTTCGGATTACAGACAATCTTGAACCAGTTACGAAGGTCTTGACGAGCATTGCAATCGAGTCGGTGTCGAACAATTGAGCTAGCAGGCAGCTTAGGGGCACTCATCACTAGAGCTCACGGAACATGCTCCATAATCCTTGTAGACAACCTTCTTTCTGTCTGACTAAGGTAGATGCTACCGCACGTATGCCCGGTATGTAGATGACACTTTTGTAGCCGTCGATACTGCACGGAAGGCAGCGAGTATGTATGAGTTAATGCAATGTCATCCGGAGATCAGTTTCACCATGGAAAGAGAGTCATGGGATATGTTTCACTTCTTGGATATTTTCCTAAACAGAAGACCAGATGGATCGTTAATACTTTCGATTTATTACAAATCCTGCTTGACAGGGCAGTATCACACTTTAACAGTTACTGCCCCATGAACAATAGACGCTCCTTGGTTGGCACCCGCTTCATAAGAGCGCACCGAATCTGTTCCAAATAGTCAACCACGAGTGAATTGCAGCGCATTGCATTAACACTAAGTGATATTGGGTACCCTAGTATATTTCTTGCAAGATCTAGGGAGGAAAATCGCTGAGAGATGAAACAACCTGAGGTTCCCAAAAGGAGGTTGTTCAGCACCATACGTTTCAAAAGCGAACAAACTGACAAGAGGTTCTGCCACCAACTACAGCAATACATAAAGAGGTATTATTACGTAGCTGAGCTAGTGCTACTGCACCATACCAGAAAGTTGCTGCATCAATCCAACCTAGATAAACCTCCCCGTCAATTCACTGCCTCCTACGTTTACCAATTTAATTGTGTGTGCGGTAGCATGTACATTGGTCGGACTGAAAGAAGGTTATCTACAAGGATTATGGAGCATGTTCCGCGAAGTCTAGCGATGAGCGGATCTAAGCTACCTGTCAGCTCTATTGCCCGACACTGACTTGATTGTAATGCTTATGATGGACCTTGTAACTCGTTCAAGGTTGTCCGTAATCAGAACAGTCCAACACTGCTCTGGTTTGCCAAAGCATGCGCAATCCGGCCACTGGAAGTGATGATCCCAATTGCCCCAAGCTCAAAATGTTGGAATTATTGATTCCATGTCACATGTACTCGCTACATCCTCCTACTGTACGTTTGTATGCGACTAATTGAGAATACACAAAAGTAACGGAATTCAGTCTCTCTCATGAATTGCTAGTTATTCTTGCTTGCTCAAGGGAACTGGTTGCAAGAAATTACTAAGTAGTTTATCCTAAATTGAACTCTCCTACAATATTCTGCATAGAGTACCCGTTAGCCTAGGGAGCTTTCAGTTTTCGGCAATGAGCTTGTATCTACTACTTTTATGTATCGTTCTATTATTTTTATACGGGTGGCTCGTTGTGCGAGTATTATGTTCGTCCATCGATTCTGGCAGGGTATGGCATTGACGACCACTTACGTACTTGGTTCTCTATATAGTTTACAGACAGAACCCAAACAGTTATGATAGATAATCACATATCTTTTCGCACCCCAGTGAAAAGTGACATTATTTAAGGCAGCGTACTGGGACCACTTCTCTTCCTGATGTACATAAATGGCATTTTGGTCGTGTCAGGAGATCACTCTCTAACCCAATTTAGGTGGAATGTGGTGTTCCACAAGGCTCAGTGCCGGGACCGCGCTTGTTCCCGGTGTTTATCAACGACCTGGCATCAGTTATCTCCTCAAATTTCCTGCTTTTCACCGATGACGTCAACATATGGCGGGCGATTAGTAACAAGTCAGATCAGGATCTGCTCCAACATGACTTAGATCGCATTTCCGAATGGCCAAAGAGGAACATGCTTCAATTACACATAGCGAAGTGCAAGGTGATACATCTGCGTCACCAGCTGATAAATGCTTACAAGCTTGGAGACCACACCTTGGAGAAGATTTCTCATGAGCGTGACCTGGGTGTATGGGTACAGGAAGAGCTCGGGCTTTCAAAACAAGCAGAGAAGGCGACGAGAACCGGAAATCAACACTTCGGCCTTCTTCGCAGAGCCTTCGGTCGGTTTGAACCCTCAATCTTCCCCCAAATGCTTAACCCCTACGTGCGACCTCACGTGGAATATGCTATTCAGGCGTGGCAGCCGTGGCAGAAACAGGATCTCGTTGCTCTCGAGACTCCTCAACGACGGGCAACCAAGAACGTCAGGGGCCTCTTTCATCTGCCCTATCAGCTTAGACTGAAATCTCTAAGAATCTACAGCAGTCGATGTCGGCTTTTGCGGGGGGATCTTATAATGGTTTACCAAACCACATTTGCCGTCCGCTGCTGGAATTGAACCACAACACTAAACTAAGAGGTCACCCTCTGAAACTGATAATTCAGTACAGCCGGCTTGAATGCCGTAGAAATTTCTTTTCTCTCCGCGTGTGCCAGCCTTGGAACGCCTTCGCTAATTATGTCGTCTCTGCTCCTAATCTGGCAATATTAAAAAAACGTGTTGGCGATGCATTGTCTCACTTACATTTCATTTTATGACTTGTTAGCCAGGGGCTACAAAACACAATCAAATGGTGCTTTGCCAAACGCCTAACCAATGGATTTATGGATTTATACGTTTAATACGCGAACATCTCCGCTATTCCGCATAAGTCTATGGTGAGTCCACCACAACGCTTTTCACTTTATCATGCAATTGATTTTCGCAATAACTTCCATCCTACGGGACTTGATAAGCAATACTTTTTTCCCCGTAATAAACCATTGTTCCATTGTAGGCCCTATATGTTTGTGGAGATGAGAAAAGCTTAGGCATAGTTGCTCGTAAGAACCGGGAGATCATAATTCGAAACATGCAAACTTACTTGAATATATTTCAAAGAGGGCTTTCTCCGTCGAAAAGAATAATATCATCCCCTAGAAATATGGTATGCAAGTCCAATCGTGAAGTTATTCAGCAAGCCCCGTACACACGGTAAAAAGGTAAGAGAATTAGGGTTTTCCCATTCCAACAGCCTTAAACTCACAGAACCTGCAATACACCATCACTAAAGCCAGACAGGAAAATGCAATGTTTCTCAAGCTCTGTAACTTAACAAGTGCCAACGAATATAGTACAAGACTTGCATATGCCAAATGATGAAATACAGCCCTATGATTTTACTGTGTGGCGCCTAGGATACTAATCGGTAATCCATGACACTTAAGAGCCGTATCAAATACCCGACCGTATAGAAGATAGAGGCGACTGAAACCAAAGTGTATTGTGCAGGCTACAAAAATAGGAAGCGAATTAACCACAACGAGAAACGGTGCAGCATGATACTCACCAAAGTAATTAGTGGCAGCGGAATTGCCGTCAGTAAAACAAGTGGACTTTTTGAAGCTTAAAACAACGGTAAAATTTAACGTTGCAAAATACTGAGATGACGTGTTTTCTGGTACACTACAAAGTCTTTCCCCTAGAAGGTTAAAGGATGGAAGTCTTCGACATAGCTGTTAGTGGGGAAAACGGGAGGTGAGGATGGGTGGGAATAGTTGCATGGGTTTGAGCAAGGGCATCTAAGAATTCGTTGCGTCCTTGCTTTTGTTATGAGTTCTTCATGATGATCGTGTGGACCAGAGTGCATCGTCGGTGGGCCGTCGGGGCGGGCTGGTTGGACCGCAAAATAACCGGCTGGTCCAGATAACAGGCCGACAGAACATTCCCTCCGCTGCAGACCCGACGGTGCGCTTGGGAAGTGGCACACTCCTACCGCACTCCAGTCCACGGTCCCGGTCCAACAAAGAAATCCGGTGTCTCCATCGTCTACGCGTAGCCAGGCGTTTGGGGACCAATCCGGTCATGTCCGTCCGCGATCTAGGGCGACCGACTGTTACTTGGGTCAGGAAGGAGCCATGAGCCGGCTGGCGAATCACGCTGGGGTTGCGTTAAGCGGGTTGGCCAGTCACTCGACAGTTGCGTTGGACCGGTTGGAGAGTCACTCGAAGATTGCCTTGACAGATCCGATGGTTGATTTTCTGGAAGGTAGAACTCAGTGAGGGTGGGCGAGGGTCGTGGGCAGTAGCTTGACGCCGGAGAGGGAACATTTCATGTATGATACAAGCAAATACCATTTTTAAGTTTGCAAAATGTTTTGGATTTTTTCGGTTTTGTAAAAGATTTGTAGCTGAGCCGCACGATTAGCACTAAAGACGCAAAAAGCCTGTTAATGGAAATGGCAAACATTTACGAAATCTGTAAAACGAACCGGACGTTTGCGCTGTCCACCGCGTCTGTCGGTTGCCTGGAGTTGAGCAGCGGTACGTTGAGGGTCAAGGGGAACGGAGGGTTTCGGGATAATCGGTGCTCGCGAAGTCCCCGCAGGTGTAGGTGCTTGTGTTATAGCATTAGGAAGGGCTACAAGTGGTTCGTCAGAGAAAGCCACTTTGAGGCGGTCGATAACCACCGTTGTTCGGTGACTATTCTGGTCTAAATTGAAATGTTTGGAGTCCGTTGCAGAGTTCTGTAAGGGCCAATATTAAGAGGCTGGAGAAGGCGCCGCACTGCGTCGGTGCGGAGAAAGACGTGAGTGTAGGTAGAGAGTCCGCTTTGCATTTGCGCATCTCTAGTCTGCTTACGGGGCGGACTCGGGCGAAGTGAATGCATGCGCTGAGCTAGGGAGGAGGCAAAGTTAGGCGGAGGCATACTCAACATGCGGTGGGCGAAAGGTAGTCTCCTGGCAACTTTAGGGTTGTGCCGTAAACCAGCTCTGCTAGTGCACATTGCAAGTCAGCTTTGATGCTGCTGCGAATGCCTAAGAGTACGAGCGAAACATGTTCATTCTCGCTAGCTTCGGAGGGGGCGCAAAGAAAGGATTTCAGCTGTCTACGGAAGGGCTCAACTAACTCTTTGGCTGCCGAGTGATACGTTGTAGTTGAATGCGGCGACAGCCTCAAAAGATGCAAAACCTATCGAACTTTAATGATTCGAAAGACGTTCCTCGGTCAGTTGTAATCGTGGATGGGTATCCGTATTTCGAGGTCCACCGGTCTAAGATGGCCTGGATAACAGTCTCACCTATGCAGTCTGTTATGGGAATGGCTTCTGGCCATCTGGTGAAGCCGTCGACACATGTAAGAATGTATACGAATCCGCGTGAAGAAGGCGAAAGACCTAGCATGTCTAAGTGTATATACACGAACCGAGAGTCCTGGGCGGGAAATGAACCCATGAACCAAGTGGACTGCGAGTGTGACCATGTATTTTGGAGTGCTGGCGTTGAAGTCAGGCGTGCGCCCAGCTACCAATTTCTTTGTTTACGCGTAGCCGAACGAAATGTTCGGTGACCAATTTCAAAGATACACGGATACTTTGATGTGATAGTGAGTGCAGCGCGTCAAAGACTGTGCGTCTGAAGGAGACGGGCACGAGAGGTCTAGGACAATCTTTGAAAGTCTCACAGAGAATGGTTTCTTCCGTGATTTGGAGAGGAACAGGTTGCACATGAAGTTAAGTAGACTGCAGAGTGCGTTGTATATCATCACCTTGAGCCTGAGCCGACGCTATGGCGGCAAGGTCAACGGTAGGCAAAGACTAGCGAGTGAGGTTGACGCTTGATAGAGCGTCGGAGACGGGATGGTCGACACCTGAGACACGACGTATGTCAGCATTGATCTGCGTGACAAAGTCTAGGTGTCTTGTTTCCCGTGGTGAATATTTATCGCAAGTAGTGTTGAAGGCGAAAATGAGAGGCTTGTGGTCAGTGTAGACCGCGAAAGCGCGGCCTTCGAGTGTGTACCGGAAGTGGCGAATTGCTAGGTAAATGTCGAGCAGTTCTCTGCTAAACTTGCTTTAGCAGGATTCTCCTAGCTGCAGAATTTCGGAGAAGAATCAAAGGGGTTGTAATTTCCCACCAAAGTGTTGTTGGAGGACGGCTCCTATGCAACTTCTGAGGCATCAGTCGCAATAGAAAGGATTGCGGTCGACTCGGAATGAGCAAAGGGAGCTATGTTGGAGATAACATCCTAGAGCTTGGCGAAGGCTGTATGTGCTGTGTCATGGAAAGCGAACCTACGTTCATTCCCTCTGGGTAGTTTGGCAAGAGGCTTCAGGAGTTGAACGCATCGTAGAACGAAGCGTCGATAGTAGTTCACCAAACCACAAAATAGACGGGTGCTTGAATGAAGTCGGAGCTGGGAAGTCATTGATTGCCTGGATCTTATCAGGAAGGACTTCGATACCAGACGATAAAACGAGGTGGCCTAAGAATTCTACCGTTTTGGCCGATTTCGCACTTAGTCGGGTTTACTGTGACACTGTATTGGGTCTAGCTCTGGAACAGAGTTCGAAGGTGGTTGACGTGCTCTTGTGCCGATGAACTGGCTACCAGAATATCATCGAGGGAGGAATAAGCGAAATCCAGGCCACGGGTGACATCTTGTATGAAGCCTTAGAAGGTTTATGTGGCGTTGTACGGTGCAAA
>OX104071.1:5810989-5876981 GCA_944474145.2 Dicrocoelium dendriticum
TCACTAGATTTTATTCAAAATTGCCAATCATTCTTGTGTTGAATCAGATGAATATAACAGGGTCCACCGTGTCTGATAGAACAGAAGAAGTATTGTTTAAATTCCATTTAGCTGGCGTTAGGTATGTTACGAGTGACCTAAGTTTTGATTTGAGTACTTGATGTAGCTCACTCTTGTTTCCAACAAAATTTGTCAGTTGCGCTATGTGGTGCAAGTGTAACTGGAAAACGATGGAAGACTTGGTCACACCTAGAAAACTTATGAAGCGTTAAGCATAGCCCACCACTACGCCTCTGACAGCATAAGGAACCATGTGGTAATGCCGCGGATATGCAGCTTTTCGGCTATAACAAGTGGGACAAATGGCAACCCCCAAGCTGGCCACCTGGAAGTTCTAGTCAGTACGAGCAAATGCGCCTGAAGCAGAAAGTCCTGTCCATCGCACTCTGGCCATTCGGCTGTTTACCGTGTGCTATATATCTCGAAGGACAAGAATTTGCAATGACAGTTGCCCACAGGCTAGTAGCTAATTCAGCACGCTGGAGGAGTGGTCCGTCAGTCTTATGTATAGCTATTGTTTATCTGTAAGGTTATTCGTATTAGCAAAAAGCAATTATCGGATCAAGTTTCTACTCAGAACGAAAAGGTGAATACTAGCCATTGGAGTGTTACTAAGAATACTCACTCCAAGTGCCTTGTTCTTGATGCCTGTCTCAACATAGAAACTTTAACTTGAAGAGGCGCTTCTATTTGCTCAAGTGCAGCACTCGCCAAATCACATCACCTCAACGAAAGCAGGAGATCGTTGATGCATGGGCTCTCCAGAGCCCACTAAATGCGGCTTCTAGGTTGTCTTTCCTGCGGTCTACCACCATGTCCTAGAAAACACAGTTGATGTTGGAAGATGGCTTTATTTACACAGATATCAAAACGCTAGCCCATACTGCTTGTAGAATCTAAGGAGAAATCCTTCCCAAAACCTACTCTGACAAATAGCAAGTCATTTTGGGGAGGTTGGTGCACTTCAAAATGCCCGTTAGTGAAACGCGATGAAACAAATAAGCTGTTATGCTATAGAATATCGCAAAACACCCTCTGAAACCCTGACAATCTGACACTCAGCTGCAAGGTGATTTGTGCACAGTTGGATGACAAATGCACATTGCAAGTTACTTCCTCCTCTGAAATTTCACCTAGCACGTCCACGGACATTGACTACGTACAGAAACCAATTGACAGCATATAAAATTACAAAAGACATGTGAAACAGATAATAAATATTAAATCACAGAAATGTACCTAACTAACTGAATACTGAGACGTCTCCTCTAGTTAAAGGTAGATAAGTCGATTCAAAGTTGCTACAAGCAACTTGAGCCAGAGTGTGCAATCATCTTGCTTTTCATGGGAATTTGTGTGCTGAGAGTGACACACTAGTGGGTTTCCATTCAGTTAATTACCATTTTACAGCCGCCCCGTGACCGGACAACAACAATGATGCACCTGAGTGCAGCAATCGTTTGTGACCTCTATGGTGTGATTCGAGAGCAATGATACCAAAACATATTTCTGTTTATGTGAGGTCCATCGCAGCCAGTTTCCAAATCAGATCGTCTTCCATATGTCTGAAAAAGCACTAGACTGCAGTTTCAGCCTGTTGAGCATCGTCAGTAGTGCGCATCCATCGGATCCTTCAGGGTTCGAACTCACGAGCACAAGCGGCTTGAACCGCCAATGAGCAGCTTATGCCACTGGGCCACGGGGGACAGCTTCGGACCGTCATGATTTACATGCTAACTGCGATATAGCGCGTCTTATCCTCCACTGTCATGCAAGTTACCAACGTTGCAGAGGACAGGGTTGGCCCCGAAAGACACGACGTCCACTAACAGTAGCTATGTAAGACATAGCATTTGGAAACTGATTTGGAAACTGGCTGCAATGGACCTCACATAATTACATCAAAATATCCCCTACTCATGAGTATATTTCTGTTTGCGGAATTCTTAGATAGATACGCTATCAGACACTATTAGAGTTGTATATTTAATTATTTTCCTCAAGTTACGCGTAGATTACTGCCTGTCCAGTAGCGGGAACCACTGGTTTGTGTGATTAGGTCAAGAGAATACCCACCACATACAGTTCTACGCTTTATGTCAGCTTGCCATCTTGGAAGTTCAATGAATAAAATCTCGCAGCTGTGATGATGATTAAAAGAAAGCTGGGATTTCACCGTTTGGACACAAAATGTCTTGCAAAACTACCAAACATATTTTCATCATGTGCTTAAATGAGCTAGGTAGTGTACCCTCCCAGACGCTAAAATCCTCTGCTGGACACTAAAGCTTTCCAGAGTCCTTACACCCTTGCGCACAAATTAGGATTCCTTTGCCACATTTCTACCGGCCGGATACCATTCAAGAGACACGAAGGTAAAATAATTCGATAAAAGAGCATGTCATCGTCTGATTGCATAACATGGTCCTGCTACGGTGGGCCGATATTTGAATAAATCCATGTGTATGACCCACCATCAGTACTCCGCTACTTATGATTATGATACAGCATATACTAAATGATAAACACACTGAATCTCATAATGCGACCACCTGTTGTTATTCCTGCTTTCAGTGTTCCACACGAGCAAGTAGAACGTGATGTATGACTACCGAGAACGGATTGCCCAAGTTTCCTAGTAACCACAACGTAAGATCTCTCAAAAGTATGGTGGGCAGTTGACAAGTTGCACATAGATCTGAAAAATACTCCCAACTGCCTTTTGAAAGTGTGTCAACCCATTCACTCTTTCAAATGCAATGTAGCCGACCGGCATAAGCATAAATCGACAAATGGGATTTACGAACAATTGATTCTGTTCGAACTCAGCCAATCGCACTCAAGCTTCCATGTGCCCACCAAAGTGCTTTAACTGGTTTGATGGAGTAACAAGCCTGACATACGTACCGCTTTCCTAGACATATATGTCGCTTTTGACTCCCTTGATCGACCTGCATTATGGCGTTGTTTGCTAAGGCAAGGCGTACCAGAGAAATATATCGCCATCTTACGTATACTTTACCTTCCTACGTCCGACAAGCTTTACTCGCCATTCTATGTCAATAGCCGTGGGCGACAGGGCTGCCGTATGTCTCCATTCCTCTTCAACTTCACAGTCGAAGACGTTCTTTCGAGTGCTCTAGAAGGCTTCCAACATTTGGGCCTAGAGCTTCTACCGGGTGAGCGAGTAACCGACTTCGCTTATACTGATTATATCGCCTTACTTGGGACCATCCTCAGGGTATGCAACTCATTCTCGACCACTTGGCGGTTAAAGCATATAAGTAAGGAATGAGCTTCGCCACATCAAAGCGAAACGCACTGCTTAAGAGTTCGATTACATCTGCTCCCGTGCTCACACTCGAAGGTGCACAACTTGAGCAGGTAGATAATTTCGCTCACATTGGAAGATGTGTTTCTGCTGAGGGCACAATCAGCAAAAATTTTCTCTTCGCATCGCTAAATCGGGATCAGTAGTTACCAATCTAAAGCACTTATGGCGTAGGTGCGACGTCTCATTCTCGCTAAAGGACCGTGTTTACAGCGCACCTCTTCGTTCACTCTTGTTGTATGGCAGCGAGTCCTGGCCGCTTCGCGTGGAACACAAGCGTCGTATTTGAATTCGATAACGGTTGCTTAAGGAAGATTGCGCTTGTTTGGTGGTAAAATCTAGCTAATAGTAATGAGGTTCCGCGTCGTATCTTGGGTAATGCGAGTATTCCCTCCTACAAAGTAGTTCTGCCGTGTCATTTGAAATGGCTGGATCACGTCCTACACATGGTATCTGACCCTCTACCGCGCCGCGCTCTATTCGTTTGTCAACGACTTGGCTAGAGGCAACGGCTTGGTGGTCAGCCTTGCACGTGGCGACAGCACGTGAAATCGTCGACGTCGTGTCTAGTCACTGTTGGACCCTTACGTCTTCCAGGATGGGGCCCAAAGATGAGGAGTGCCAAATGGCTTAGCACGCTTGAAGACATTGCCCGCAACCGGATTCAGTGGAAGATTTGTGTACAGAACTGTATCGATTCACATGGTTAACATTGTAACATTGAAAACAACAAAAAAGAGGAAAATCGGCATGGGAAAAACAACTAAAAATGTTTTGTTCTTCTTCTCAAAATGTTCCTTTCCTCCTGCCGCAAAGTAGCTGAAGTGTGTTGTTCACCGTCAACTACCATGCCATGATGATTATGACGCAATGACTTCCCTTATCTGCTAATCTCCATATTTTTTTGGATCAATGTCTAGTTGCTAGACTGTTGAGACTACATGGTTGGCGGCATCCAGTTTCGGATTTACCTGTCACTGTGGCCAGCCACAGGACGCCTGCACCTACAAAGGGACCATGGGTGACTTGCGCTGCACCACACACAGCTCCAGCCACACATCCCATATCCAGTGTGAGCCCGAATGAATAAGACCGGGAGGCATGTGGATGGGAGCCAAGCTTCATCAACGGAGCCGGCCCACACTCCTTCACAGGCAAACACAAGCACGCCGTAGTTGGGGAATCAAGCGCACACAAGGCGGTGGCTGGACCGTGGTCCGCTCCACACTGAGTACATGGAACCGCTCTTCGAGCCTAGTACGACCACAAGGACCGTGCACCCCGTCCCCTCCAGCAACGACCATCTGTCTGCTAGAGCTAGTATGGACGAGATAGTGGGTAATAGACAGGTAGGCACCTTATCAACATGCACAGCAAGCGCAGCCATACCGGGGATGTCAAGCAACAGCCAATCACTTGAAATGACATTATCTAATAAAATATATCTGTTAAAGCAACGGGTATGCCGACATAACTCAACGCTCAATTAGCATATGGAGTAAGCTGGTTAGCAACGAAACCGCGATAAGCACAAATCGTCCACAAATTATTCAAAAATGCCATAAACGAAATAAAGTTAACAAATATAACAACAGTTAATTTAAGCGACATGTGCAAGTTAATAGAAGATTATTCCGCTAGGCAGAACAAACCAAATAAAGTGGAATGAAATTTATCCGTCTTAAAACCTCCAAGTATAAGTGTATGCTGGTTTAGCCCAACTGCGATGAAGTAACATCATGACTGCAACATCAGCCTCAGCATGTGGCATGATTGGCGGCATACATACAAGACTGAATATACCTGCCAAAAAAGAAATTCCATCGCTGAATCGGACGCCTTCACTTCCACTAATCAGAGCGGCTAACCAGCATACTGAAGTAGAACGGTTGGTTGCTATTCCATTTATACTATATTGCACAAAACGAGCTACTTTCTGATTATTAGATACCATAGTACGTTCCATTTTGACACTGTAACACGATTAGCAATCAGTATTGACTGCCAGGAGTACGCACTGAAGTGCCTGTTAGCTGTAGTAAAAGCCGAAATGTCATAGCTTGAACGAAGACAAAAAACCAGTAGCAGTCTGCAACGATAATGCTACCAACATGAGAAGTGCTCAGCTAACATAACGAAAAACAAGAAGCAGTGGATGCCCACTCTGAAGATAGAATTGTTTTGCTACCTGAAGCGAAATACCGCATCACTGCTTTCGAGAAGAAAGTTACATCACCGAAAACAGAACTGATGCACTTTGGCGCAAAACACGGTCAAGTCCAATCTTCCTGTAAGTTAATAAAGACTCAATGGACGTGAAATTCGATAGACTACACACGGCTAGTTCCGTTCTATCACAGCTCAAACTATGGGACTTTTACGCAGATCAAAGGATGTGATTGTGCTTAACATATCTAACAGAATGAGTATAGCTAAACTTCAACGTATTTTTCTCCAGGCATGCAATATGAGTTGCTCTAACTGTCTATATCAGGCTCCAAAAGTAGGTATAAATGGGATCATACTTCATCCTCCTCAAATGCGCAGATGACGTAACGGCTGAACCATTTTTCTATGACAATGGGCTCAGTGCAGCACTGAATGACTTTAGGCGCATTTCGATTAGAAGCGACCAAACGCCAGTACAAAAGCGGTTTGCATGTAATAGAAATCCTACAGAAGTACATAATTCTCACACTTACACCGATTGTAATGACAATCAGGTGGACCTCGACAGATCATCAACGCCGCTCTTATCGAAATTGACTCACAAGCAACAAGTTCACAAATCCACTCACGAAGTATCATTGCATGATAATGCTGACCTGGTACGGCCTGAAGATACTGCACACAGACACAAGGCAAATACCATTACAAACCCCACAGAAGATACTGTCAATTAACATACCCCTAACATGAGCAATGTGCCCATATATTATGGGGCACCATTTGAAAACCAAATGCAAGCTCTGAGCTTAGGCATATTGGAAATTCGAAAGAACTACTCCTTACTGGATATCACAGCAACTATCCCAGGTTTCAAATAGGAATGAATGGCATTGCTGAGCACCGTGTTTCTAGAGTACTCTGTGGAATTGCCCAACAGCCATTAACACCTAAACATCACCAGGATTTGAGAAACCTTCATTAAATCAGCTGAGAAAAGCTGTACATTGCTGCGGTTCAGTATATGACAATGGAACCGATTCTTCGTTCAACAGCAACCAGCTGACCTCCTTCCCACCGTCACATAAGATTTGCAACCTGCCTCTCCGACGGTGAGATGGGAATATCATAATTCGAATAACGAGGCATCTTTTGACAGATCTGGAGATACTTATGGGGACACTTGATGGCGGTCTGGAAATCATCCTCTATCTGAATATGCCGAAAGCGTTTGCGCAGTGCATAAACCACAGCGGGCCATGCTGCAGTCTTATGGAATCAGCGATCCTCTATCGAGCTGCTTCGAGTCATATCTGAACGATCGGTCATAGAGTACAATTTAATCAATAGAGTTCTAATTTCAGAAATGTCCTTAGTGGCGTTGTTTTGGACGGTGAGTTGGGCACCTTGCTTTTCCTCATTTACATAAACTATATGTCTGATTACATTGGGCAAGGGCATCCATTTTTATTTGTGGATGACATTAAATTGGTGCACTCACTTCTGCCCCATCATCTGGAATTATGCCTTAAAAATATACGTGAAAACCTACCAGTCCTAAACAAATGGAGAGAGAAATTGGGTCAGTGAGGTTTTCTGCCGACACATCAGATAGTGTGTCACAGATGCTGAATACCTTCGAAGAGCGCTAAGTTCACAACCTTTCATCATTGCAGCTAGATAGAACGACCATTGAAGTGTTGTGCTTAGGTTCAACCTTTTGCTACCCTTATTTAGGACACAACCAGCTTGAACTAGAAGTTCAGTATGAAAATATTTACGCACAAGTGACTGAATTGGTGCCTACAAACGAACTAATTGGTGAGAAGAGTAAGGTTGCTCAAATTCAACCGTGTTACCAGTATTTGACCCACGTAATCACAGTCAAGAAGTTACTGACACAAGAGAACTTAGACAAGATAGAAGCACTGAAGAAAAAAGGAGGAGGTTACATTGTCGTTGCCAGACAAAGGCGAGGATATTTTTCTCATGCACAAAATTGAATACCACCGCAAGATGAGCGTATTACTTGAAGATCCCTCCAAGTTTGTCAAAATCTTTCACTAATGACAAAAGGTTCGACGACTAAAACAGACATATGTGAATCTCTCAGACAAATGGAACAAAACGGCCTATTCGATTTGCTGAGATTTGAAAGAATTCGTCCCGTCGGCACTATTTTTCTCAGATGGTATGGATTACCCAAATTATTGATTTTGCCATGCTTATTATGATGTTTTCTGATGTGCTTCATTGCTATGTGAAAATCGTAGAAATTATATAAAACCCTTAAACTCAAAGGCATTTTATGGTTGCTATGCAAAGGGACAGCTAGATTTATTCCACTATGACATCAGCACCTATCTTTTAATCGCGTGCACCCGTCCAATACCTGGTTGGAAAGCGTAGACGACCTGCTAATAAACATACCTGCTCTAGCCAATAATTCGGCGCTGTTCTCGTAACATGTTATTGTCGACTTCTGAAGGAATATTTGCGAAGAGGTCAATATGTTCCGACACCACTGGAACTGCAATATGGCTCAATTCGAGAGATTCCCAACAAAGTTTATGCAGTGATTATGCCAAAGGCTAGATTAAGCTTGCGTTCCCACTGTTTCCTGTTTAGATGTACTTATCTGTGGTATAATATGTTAATCCCATTCAGGTTACGTGAAAATGTAGCGACATTAAGAAAAAACTCACGCGTTATCTTGACCTGAATATCCCAATAGCCATACTAGCGTGGGAAAAATTAATAGATGAATTATGCCAAGAGGAAGCCAAATGGGTCTAAACACTCCTACAGCCAAACGTTGTCATTGGCATCAAAGATCCACCAAATCGCTGTTACGTGAATCGCAACATTTTACCTATGCTTGGCACATATGCAAAACGTGGTTACTCTGGGACATATTGTCCTGCGCCGCTACAGACATGGTTTCTCGGGTCATGATAACTTAACGTTTTAGTACATCGGTCATTAGCATTAGGTTTACCATGTTATAAGATTCGTATAATCTACTTCTATCTGACCACGAAAGCATTTCATTTGCTACAAATGACAGCGAGTTGCCTCAGTGACAGCGGGCAGATGATAAGTTCTAAGAAAAAGTGAACTATCTAGGCTGCGGTACAAAGATCAATTTCGTGTCGTAATCCGGAGACGCATACAAGTATTCTTCTCACTTTCAGTCTCAGATTCTAGATACTTCTCATGACCAGTTCAAGTAAGTCAGTTCAACTTACCCCCACATTTGAGCCCTGCAGTTATCCCGCACACATGTCGCGAAGCTGGTCGACGCTGGTTTGGTGCGATCCGATTCACCAGCAAGACAACATTTTACGATCACGTTCATAATTTTCTTCTTGTTTTTCTT
Source organism: Dicrocoelium dendriticum (assembly GCA_944474145.2). Taxonomy (NCBI): domain Eukaryota; kingdom Metazoa; phylum Platyhelminthes; class Trematoda; order Plagiorchiida; family Dicrocoeliidae; genus Dicrocoelium; species Dicrocoelium dendriticum. The sequence goes on from OX104071.1 coordinate 5,819,926, forward strand.
GAAATTTAACCACAAATCTTTGACCGCACTCGAACACCGTTCATGTTGATCACCGCAACGCTTCACACATGCGTCGAATTCAGCTTTTGGAAGCTTTGAGATCACGGACTGAGTAACTTGGGCATTCGACGGGATTGCGATTATCAACAACAAGACGAGAAAGCTCGTAGCGTGCACCATAGTCTGTTGGTAAGACTAATGCACTGCACTGCAACAGCGGTTGCATGGATCGAAATTGTCTAATCACATCAATAAACAAACTGGCTAGATGCTATACGACCATTTCACCTAGCTGTCTGATCTAGCTGTTGGATGCTGCATACATTGGCTTGGGTGATAACTTCAACACCACCATACCGATAAACTTCACTCTGTCGCACAGACTACTGATGATGACCGTGATAGGGTCTCTTATGTCCCCCGGGAGAAACAGCAATAGTCCGCACCCTTCGGTTAAATGTCGATCTATGATACTACTTTAAAAGAGATCCACAATCGTCCACATTAGATCGGTATGTATTGCTATGTTCAGGTATTTCGATGACGGTAGAGTGCACCGCAAAATCTTGTGTTGCAAGTGTTGTTCATCTCTGTGCTGCGGAGATGAAAATTTACTTTGAATATAAGCGTCATGCCAGCCACCAGAGGTCAAGTTTAACAAGCCACTCAGCTTAAGACTGAGGCAGATTTTCCAGTTTACGGACAGTTTTACGGATATCCATATTCGATGGAGTAGTGTCGGAACATTATTTTTCCACATGATCATGAACACACCTGATGATTTATTTACGAGTAAGCATTGGGACCGAACAAAGCCATGAGGTTTAAAGCACCGTGAACCCTAGCTGAGGATAGATCAATTCTGAAACGAAACGATCGATCAACACCCGATGATGATGACGTCGAGCATTTTTGCTAGAGTTTAGACGAACAATCAATGCACGGTCAAAGTGTCCAGTAATAGCTTGACTTTCAGTGGACGCAAATACTTAGCAGATCATTGTGACCGTGAGCGATTGGAGTCGAACATAAGCCAGAGGGGCTAAGTAAGGCCGGTAAGCTAAAGACCGCCTGATAGGAACACACGTAACGGCAATTTCAAACCTAAAATGCCAATGCCGGCAACAATGTATAACAGATCGAACGCGTACTTATATATAATAATTATGAGCAGACTGTGACATATACCCACTTATCGACTAATATGTGGTTGATTTGCCTGTGCTCCGCCGTTTTCTGACTTACGTTGGTGAGCTTACTCTTTGTGACTCGTGATTCCGACAACTATCTATATTCTAATGTCATTTGGCCTTGTCTAACTACAATGTTTTATCCTTGTTGGGTCACTCTGATTGACCAGTGCCCGGCAACTGCATCCTGAGGCAAGAGAGTATATCGCCCCTACTATAAACAGCACATTTTTCTAGTGCCGATGCATTAGATCCCAGCGTTGTCCACTATTCCGGCTTAATCTGTATGAAAGTACTGATTGAAGCATGCACCGGGACCTAGGAATTTATACACAGGTTTCGCAATTTCCTCCAAACTTATTCTATTCTGGATGCATCGTGTTACGCCAAGCAACGGTTTTACTGTTAGCCAACTGTCATCCCCTCTCTTTTCCTGTACTGACGCAGTCTTTTTCGGTGGTCCGACAAGAAAAATAGTTACTGTTTCAAGTTCTACGACAGCGAAGTCGAAATCTGCACCTGCATCGCATTTCCGATCTCCATGACTAATGACTGCCATGTGGGTGTACCAAATGCTTGGATGAGGGGGGGGGCACGTATCATACGTGTCTCAAGACAACAACTACGCAATTGCCATGAAATCCCGCTGCAATAATCTCTTTCGTAGACCCTCGTTCAAATCGAATTTGTGCATTTACCCAGACTTAATTGATGCACTGAAAACAATAAAATGCAATTCCACAAGCCTTGGTAAACAGTGGATTCTTGCCACCTTAATTAACCAACAAATTACTGTTAGCTTGTGGATGACAGTGATAATAGATTAATCAAACAAAGTCTGCTGCTTTCTTCCCTATTAAATTCCGGACTGTTTCGTTCTCGTCAACGCTTGATTTTAGACCGCTAATTCTATTCATTATTTACAGCCTCCCATTTGCTTAAGCAACATTGGTCTCTAGACAACGTACCTGTGCAAATCTGGCCGAATTTTACTACGGAAATTACTGTTTGTAACTTAGAGGAAAGTTAAAAATAAATTTAAGACGTTCAACACATTGTCGTACAAAATGCTGATAGAAAAATTCGCGTATTTTGCTCGTTTTCTTCTGTTCAGTGCGAGGAAAACATGAAGATGTGCTTTCCTCAATGCGCGAGCGACTGAGCCTCCCTCGATCCAGAATTACGCCAGTAATTAAGAGGTGGAAGTGTAGTGGCACCGGCTGTTAGGAGATTCAGGGCCTTGTGTCTTTATTGCCAGCCGTCCTTCGCCGCACTGGCACTGACTGGTAGTGTTTCCCAGTAGTAGGCCATCGAGTTATGCATTCGTCCTTAAGATGAATTAACAATATTTGGAAGTGGCTTTTGAAGAGATATGAATCTTAAGTAAAACCATCTGCTTCGCTTTTAACCCTTGTCATACTAAGGAGGTTTAGCAAATCATCAGCAGTTCGCGATCGATCTCACAGAGCAACTGGTAACAGACCACAGTATAGTTGGGGTTCATGAAGACGATCATAGATTACTAAGATGGGGATAAAACAGATAGTTCGCAAGTTCCGCTAGGAGTTTTGGAATCTGCTTCTACTACGGATTGATGGGTCAAGTTATAAGTTGCACTGAAATGTTAACGTTACACTAAATTACTGTAAGTATGGAGAAGCCGAAGGCAACGGGCCAAATTCAGAGGAGATGTAAACGTAGGAATAATGGTAGTTTAATCAAATTTCAGTGACTAGTGGGTCCAGACACCATGGATACTTCTGTGAAGCATCATAAGTTTTGGGTTCCGGTATTGTTGCACATACCTAAAGCAAGAGGTGATAGATTGATGTGGTTCAGTAGAGCTAGGTCTTGGGTTTGGGGGTTTCACATAACTGTATCGGCACAGTATCATTAGCAAGAACTAGTTGTTGCGGTTTTGTTCTCTATGGGCTGTAATCGACGCTACGTTGCTTGTCTTGCTTGCAAACAGGACGAGCAGATAGATGGGGAATTAGTGAAAAAAGTAGCAACTTGGACTACGGTATGTCATGCAGTCAACAGATTTGTACTAAGGAATTAATACCACCTAACATCTGGGATGCTCAACGAAGAAGCAAAGTTTTCCTTGATATTTTACATTTTACCAATCGGTAGCCTAGAGTGTTCTGATTGCAGGTTGGTATGTTTGTAGTTACACGAATGAGAGGAAATCCCTGAAATTCCGGCATCATAGGAACGACACTGTATTTTTACATGTCTGCCAGGTCTTTTAACTCACTTTAAGCAGGAAAACGTCGGGTAGGTGGTCGATTACACCTGCATGCATAACTGAGCTACTAACCAACCACATTCATCTTCTGGCATGTCTGTTACCGTGTTTGCGGACGATCTCAGGTTGTTTGAGCTTAGACGGTTCATTGGTGGAAGGCGGGACACCACACCTATCCATACAGACTCATATAACCCATAAGTCACTGCAAGTGTATGAAAGGACGAATGTGTGATTCATTCTTGTCTCCGAACCGGCAGAAGATCCACGACCACTCAACCCAATCATATATAAATGAGTCCACTTAGTGATAAACCTTCGTCACCTCATCTGCCAGATTTTGAGGAAACCAAAACACGTCTAGCGCCACCTACTGCAACTCAGTCACAAAAGAATTTAAGTAGCCACCAGCTCAAGTTAACTATGCAGTATAATTGGATAGAATGTCGTTGGAACGTTCAACACTTTATGTCTGCCAAGCATGAAAGGCCGTCCCAAATTACATGTTTCCACCCCAGCTCCGTGTTTAAGAAACGCCTTGACTTTGCCCTGACCCACTTACATAATGAGATAGAGCCTGTGTGCATCGACAGACGATATAATGTGATAAGCGTTGCACAACCAGCAGTAACTTACACAAGCTAAGTTGGTTCAATTCTGCATGCCTCTGTGTGGACCCTATGGGGGTCCAACAAAACACTTTCCATTTTATCTCTAAAAATGCTTTTCACCATGTTGTGGTTCTCATTCTGGTCATCCTTGCTTTCTTAACCGTATTATACCAATTTTCCATCTACCATAGACCGCAGTTGGAAAAATACATCAACGAGGCGTATGTGCATTTCATCCCGGCGTAACTAGTACTTGTAGGTGAGGTGCTGATGTCGGAATTAGGGGAATTGTCTGTATTAGACCTAAATCAAGTGGAAGGGGGCCTGTGTACTGTTTCTGTGATGAGGATTACACAACAGAAACGATTATACAGGGGAAACAGTTCACTCCGAGTCCGTTCCTGTTAGCACAGCATAAAGTGTAGAGGAATCGTAACCTAATTCGCACCATGTCAATACGAACTAGTTTCTATCAAACTCACCCCCACATTTCGGCTCGACACAGATCGCGGACGCAGGTGGCGAAGCTCGTCGACGCTGGCATTAGGTGATCTAGTTCGCCCCTCAAGCAGCACTTGTTCATTTCTTGCATTATCCGTTTCCTGTTCTTCCGAAATTTAAGCCACATGTTATGAATCAGTCCCATACAATCTTCATACTGATCACCACATCGTTTCACGCATTCGTCAAATTCATCTTTAGGTAGTGGTTCAAGGTGCTCGGAGGAAACTCCCTGGACAGTGAAGATAACGGCGCACAGTAGGGTGAAACCAGATGTCATAGTGCGGTGTACGAGAAGGCGGCGGTACGCGGTAAATGAATCAATGGTGCCGACTTCTTATACGCGTTTGGTGCAATGGTCATTGCACACGCGTCACTCGGTAATTTACGGGGACGAGGTGATTGCATGCTGAATTAATGATACACAGTATCCAGCAGCTGGTACCAGTGGTCACAAGTTCAGCGAGTTTTTACACGCCCAGTCGACGTTGGTACTTTGACGCAGTTAGATAGTAATGACCTTGAAGTGAAGCGCAAGCAGGCGACATCGGCGTACGCACATCCAGTGAAGACGTAGAGCGGAAGGGGACATAGTTATATGAAGATTCATTCATTCGGTATGCTAATCAGGTTGATAATTTATATGACTATTAATCATCTAGACACCTTCCATTAGATCGTTATATAGCTAGATGCAAATGAAATTAGTGAATACAGTTTATTTCGTGTATTCTCAATTAGTCGCTTACAAACGTACACTGAGAGGATTTAGCGAGTGCGTGTGACATGGAATCAATAATTCCGGCAATTTACACCTGGGGGGATTTGGAGCATCGTTTCTAGTGGCCGGATTGCGCAGGTTTTGGCAAACCAGAGCAGTGTTGGACTGTTCAGATTACAGATAATCTTGAACCAGTTACGAAGGTCTTGACGAGCATTGCAATCGAGTCGGTGTCGAACAATTGAGCTAGCAGGCAGCTTAGGGCCACTCATCGCTAGAGCTCGCGGAACATGCTCCACAATCCTTGTAGACAACCTTCTTTCTGTCTGACTAAGGTAGATGCTACCGCACGTATGCCCGGTATGTAGATGACACTTTTGTAGCCGTCGATACTGCACGGAAGGCAGCGAGTATGTATGAGTTAATGCAATGTCATCCGGATATCAGTTTCACCATGGAAAGTGAGTCATGGGATATGTCTCACTTCTTGGATATTTCCCTAAACAGAAGACCATATGGATCGTTAATACTTTTGATTTATCGCAAATGCTGCTTGACAGGGCAGTATCAAACTTTAACAGTTACTGCCCCATGAACAATAGGCGATCCTTGGTTGGCACCCGCTTCATAAGAGCGCACCAAATCTGTTTCAAATAGTCAACCACGAGTGAATTGCAGCGCATCGCATTAACCCTAGGTGATATTGGGTACCCTAGTATATTTCTTTTAAGATCTAGGGAGGAAAATCTCTCAAAGATGAAACAACCTGAGGTTCCCAAAACGAAGTTGTTCAACACCATACGTTTCAAAAGCCAACAAACTGACAGGAGGTTCTGCCACCAACTACAGCAATCCATAAAGAGGTATTATTACGTAGCTCAGCTAGTGCTACTGCACCATACCAGAAAGTTGCTGCATCAATCCAACCTAGATAAACCTCCCCGTCAATTCACTGCCTCCTACGTTTACCGATTTAACTGTGTGTGCGGTAGCATGTACATTGGTCGGACTGAAAGAAGGTTATCTACAAGGATTATAGAGCATATTCCGCGAGGTCTAGCGATGAGCGGATCTAAGTTACCTGCCAGCTCCATTGCTCGACACTGACTTGATTGCAATGCGTATCATGGACCTTGTAACTCGTTCAAGGTTGTCCGTAATCTGAACAGTTCAACACTGCTCTGGTTTGACAAAGCCTGCGCAATCCAACCACTGAAAGCGATGATCCCAATCGCCCCAAGCTCAAAATGCTGGAATTATTGATGCCATGTCACATGTACTCGCTACATCCTCCTACTGTACGTTTGTATGCGACTAATTGAGAATACACGAAAGTAACTGAATTCAGTCTCTCTTACGAATTGCTAGTTATTCTTGCTTTGTTGAAATTTCTCAAGAGCACTGGCTGCAAGAAATTATTAAGTAGTTTATCCTAAATTGCACTCTCCTACATTATTCTTCATAGAGTACCCGTTAGCCCAGGGAGCTTGCAGTTTTCGGCGATGAGCTTGTATTTACTACTTTTGTGTATCCTTCTATTATTTCTATACGGGTGGCTCGTTGTGCGAGTATTATGTTCGTCCATCGATTCTGGCAGGGTAAGGCATTGACGACCACTTACGTTCTTGGTTCTCTATATAGTTTACAGACAGAACTCAAGCAGTTATGATAGATAACCACACATCTTTTCGCACCCTAGTGAAAAGTGACATTATTTAAGGCAGCGTACTGGGACCACTTCTCTTCCTGATGTACATAAATGGCATTTTGGTCATGTCAGGAGATCACTCTCCAACCTAATTGAGGTAGAATGTGGTGTTCCACAAGGCTCAGTGCCGGGAACGCGCTTGTTCCCGGTGTTTATCAACGACCTGGCATCAGTTCACACGGAATTGCCCCGGAAGCAGCAGGAGATGGGAACTAACGCGGAGAATGGGAACGGGAATCGTCAACCCAGCTCGTGGCCTACGATGCAATCCGGGAATGGGTCGTCAGCGACAAACGATACCGCGGCCACGCCGGAAAGAACAAGAGGCGACATGAAAGGGAGCCCGATTTTCCCAAGAGATATGCCGGTATCTACGGCCCCAGAAATCGGCCCGACCAGAGCAACACAGCCCCGAGCAAGCAAGTCGAGAGCTTTGGTACGAATCCAGTCTGGATAGGCTGCGACGCAAGGGAGCAGAAATGTGGGCGGAAAACGGGACATTCAATGTCCAGGTCGGATCAGCCAAATGGCGCTTAGTGGACACCACTTCACGCGGCGGAACGTGGTGCGTCGTAAGTGGGAAACGCGGCTATATTTATGTGTGTGCGTGGGACATGTGTGTAAACCTCTCGGCGTGCAATAAACAGCGTTCTCCCCTACCGTGTCGTTCTCGCTACACTGGTGCCGTGACCAGGATGAAAGTGCCGTGGCCTGCTCAATTTTCGGGGGGAGACGCGGAGGCTTGGTTGGATGAGTTCGAAGGGATCGCGGCTTGCAACGGACTTAAAGGGGATGCAAACCTGCTTACGGCCTTGGGCACGCTGTTATCCGGAAGAGCAAAAGCGACGTACCTGCTGGCGCGGAAGTCGAAAGCTGGGTGCTCGTTTAACGAAGTAAAGGCAGCGTTGTGCGCGGAGTTTGCAAAGGAGATAGACCGACAGAAGGCCCTGGAAAAATTTCACTCAGCAAAATGGGAAGAACAGGACGATTTGATGACATTTTTCCAGCAACTGGATAGGAACTTGACGATTGGGCTACCCGAATTAGATGCGGCCGCCAAAGAAAGACTATTGAAAGGACAATTGATTCAGAGCCTGCCGAAAGCCCTCCAGGATCAAGTGAAGCTGGCATCGATGGTCGGGGTGATCAAAGCGGAGGAGCTTGTGACAGTGGCGCAGAGTTTGGCGGAGCCGTTGACCATGGCCAGAATCAAACCGTCGGAACTTGAACGCAAGGTGGACCAACTGACACAGATGGTGCAGAGTTTATTGTCGGGAAATACACCAAGGATGGAAACGCAACACAATGTCTACGGAAGCCGAAATGGCCGTCGCTGTTTTCGGTGCAACCGCAGTGGCCATCTGGCTAGATACTGTACGAACGCAAACCTTTCTCATTGTTTTTCCTTATTCATTCCTAATAAGTGGAGGGTGCCTGTGGTAGACGTCATAATTCAGGGGATGCCAGTTCGAGCGGTAGTAGATACAGGGGCGGGGGCGTCAATTACAAAAAGATGTGATGCGGTTCCCTTAGACCAATCGTCAGTCTCGTTGCAAACGGTCGGAGGCCATCAGTTGAAGGTAGCAGGCGTGCAACGGTTACAATTGAGAATAGGAGAGACGTGTATTAGCCATTTAATGTTCGTTGTGGAGGGTGAAACGGAAACAATAATCGGTAATGATATCCTAAAACGACTGGGCGCTAGAATTGATCTGGGAAAGGATGTGATTTTCCTGGGCGGCGAAGCAATCAACCTTAACGCAGGAAAAAGTGCTCGAGTTGGGGCCGTATCTGTTTTGCCTAATTGCTCAAGTCGTACAATACGGGAAAAGCTAGGGAGGTACGCGCACTTGTTCACGGACGCGAATGACGAATACGGCTTCTGTAACTGGATGGAACATCGGATACCGCTGGTCCCAGGGGGACGATGTAAACCAATATTCAGGAGAATTCCGCCAAAGATCCTACCTGAGGTGCAGAGGCAAGTGGCAGAGATGGAGGCAAAAGGCATTATTCGGCGCGCAAGCAGCCCGTATTCGTCGCCAGTGTTGTTGACAAGGAAAGCTGACGGTACATACCGATTCTGCATTGATTTCAGAGAGCTGAACAAAGTAACTGTGAAGGATGCGTTTCCGATGCCACAGATGGAGGAAATTTTTTCCAGTCTGCACAACGCCAAGCTGATCTCGTTAATAGACCTCCGCTCGGGATATTGGCAGTTGCCCATTGCAGAGGAGGATCGTCACAAAACAGCTTTTAGTGTAAACGGTCAGCAGTACGAATTTTTGAGAATGCCATTTGGGTTGTGCAATGCCCCCGCCACATTCAGACGACTGCTGCTAATGATTTTGGAAAACCTCCAAGGAGTGGTAGTTTACGGAGACGACATCGTGATATTCTCCGAAACCGAACATGAGCATGGTAGCAGACTCGCGGCCGTACTACAACGACTGGAGGAAGCCGGTTTGAAGCTTAGCCGTAAGAAATCACAGATAGCCCAGAGGTCGATCGTGTGCTTGGGTCACATCGTGGGGAACGGTGAAATCCAACCGCTGCCAGAGAAACGGGAAACGATCCAGAATTTTCCAGCCCCTAAATCCAAACGCCAGCTTCGTTCCTTCCTGGGAGTTGTGGCATATGATTCAAAATTCGTCCCTCACTTTGCAGAGACCATCAGTCCATTATTGAAGTTGCTGCAGAAGGATCAACCATTCATGTGGTCAACCGAGGCAGAGGGAGCATTCAATCACATCAAAACATGCATGGCGGAATCTCCAAAGTGCTTGCGGTTACCCAATCCGAGTGAAAAATTTACGGTGGCAGTTGATGCTAGCGACGTCGCAATCGGTGCGGTACTTTCCCAGCCATCGGGGGTCGTAGAATATGCCAGTCGAGTGCTGACGAGTGCCGAACAGAAGTACTCAACAACAGAGAAGGAATGTCTAGCTATGGTATGGGCTCTGGAGAAGTGGAGGACATACCTGTTGGCGAATGAATTCCATGTCTTGACGGACCACAAACCGCTCTCATGGTTGATGACAACGAAGGATCCGCGAGGACGTCTTGCACGATGGGCATATCGACTTCAAGAATTTACCTTCACCATCGGACACGTGGATGGGACGAAGAATGTGCTACCGGATATGCTGTCGCGACCGTTGTTGGACGACGTCATACCTGACACTGCGATACCGGTGGGTGCAGTCACAGTTGGGAGGGACACGCTACTCGAAATTCAAAGGAAGGATGAACTGGTGCAGTCGCTGTGTAGCCATTTACAATTGGGTACCAAACCGAATGCCACATCGGGGGAAATGGAGGATCTCGTCAGGATCTGGGACAGGCTGTGCACAGTAAACGGTAATTTGCTGGTGCAGACAAACGGAATGAGACTTCCTTTTATCCCACAAAGTCAGCGGGAGCGGGTGATTCAAATGGTCCATGATAGCGCACACATGGGATTTGAGAGAGTTTTTGACTTGCTGCGGAGACGAGTTTTCTGGCCAACCATGAGGAGGGACGTTGCGGTATATATCCGGGGGTGTCCAAACTGTCAAACAACCCGTGAGATGGATGCACCCGACCGCCAATGAAGTCGATTGAAATCAGCGAGGCACTACACTGCTGGGGACTAGATATATTTGGACCGCTGCCGCCGAGCCGATCGGGTAACGCCTACATCCTGGTGATGATTGATCATTTCACTCGTTGGGTCGACGTGATTTTCGGTACACAACAAAGGTTCTCAGGAATTTATGTCCGACCAGATCAAGGCTTCTTGTGCATGTGGAATGCCTCCAAGCTCCAACCGAAAGGCATGGCCACAATCGAAGTGATCACTTCCAAAGGTGGATCCTCACATCAGTTGGATTCCATGGTCTTGGCAGAAGATCTCACACCGATTCTAGGCATTGACTTTATCCAGTGTCTTGGCTTCATTTATTTTAAACATGATCCTCTTTTGCAAACGTGTCGAGCGGTGACAGCTTTTAGTGCTCAGCATCTGACCATTTTCAGCCCAGGTTTGGGGCGGTTTGTACGTTCCGTTCACTTGTCAAAAGATCCGTCAATACGACCGACTGCACCGTCGGCTAGGGGGGTTCCGTTTCTTTTAGACGATAAGTTCGCCACCGAATGAAATAACCTAACGCGTTTGAGTCGAATAAGTCAAGTCGACCAGCCGACAGATTGGGTTGGCCAAGTCGCGATTTTACGAAAAAAAATCGATAATTTGTGTCTGTGTGTAAGTCTTAAGCCATTGAATGAAGCTCTACTCAGGGAGCACTGTGCGATGCCTTGTCGCGTTTGGCTAAAGCAAAGTACGTCACAAAAGTGGATCTATCATTGGCGTTTTGGTACGTAGTTCTAGATGCGGAATCAAGTCTGTTGACGATGTTCGCCACACCCCTCGGGCTTTTTCCATGGATACTTTACCTTTTGGTTTGAAGGTCTCGAGCGAATGTTTTCTGAAGCGGTTATTACAAGCTGTTGCCAATCTAGAAGCTGTAACATGTATAGTAGACACGGTGCTGATTTTCGGCTCGACCGAGCAGGAGAACGGCACCAGTGTTCACCACCTTTTTCAGCGTTGCGTGCAAAAGAACAAAAAGCTCATCTGCAAGGAAGTTGAGCTCCGGAAACCGGAAGTGATTTTTCACGGGCACCTTCTGAGATCAGATGGAATAAAGTTCGATCCCGGAAAAATGAAGGCAGTGCAGGAGACGCCACAATCTAAGGACATCAAGGCTTTTAGTCGTTTTAATGACATGGTGAATTATTTGAGCCGATTCGGATCAAAACTGGCTGCAATCAGGATGCCCATCTGGAGGCTGACGCACAAGGGTGTAAATTCCAAGTTGGTGAAAGTCCAGGAAGCCACCTTTACAACCATCAATCATCTCATTGACTGTGCATCAGTATCGGCCTGCTTAGGATCCACTCTGCCTTTGGAGGTGCATTGTGACAGCAGTCAAAGCGGAATAGGCGCTAGGGTAAGCTCGCGTATTTTCAATAGTCCAGCGTTTCACAGTGGGCGAAAACAGAGCTGTGCGCTGATGGAAAAAGAGATGCTCGCTGTTGTCTACGTTATGGAGCGATTCAACGATGACATGTGTGAAAGCCTACCTTGTATATTGGCCAGAAATCGCTCGTATCAGTAGCCAGCAAACCATTAAATATTGTCCCTCGACTTCTCAAAAGAAAGATTATCCTGCTCCAAAACTATGACATGGATCTAGTGTACACCAGGTGAACCCAGGTGTTCAGCGCGGATGCTCTGTCTAGAGCCCATGTTCCGATAGTCGAACAACAACGACAAGAAGAAATCGCAGCAGTAAACCTGGTACAACCTTTGATGCTAAGGAAATGTCACCTAAAAAGAACAAGGCGTCACACGGAGGCAAACTCGGCCTGCGCGGGGTTGTGAGAGGTGATTTTGTGTGGATGCCGGGAGGCAAAGGACAAACTTTCGAAGGAATTAACGCCATTCTGCAACTTTTAGAATGAACTCACGGTGCATGACGGTTTGCAATTCAAAGGTAATCGCGTTTTGATCCCACCGTCGCTTCGCAAATAAATGCTAGAACATGCTCACGGAGCCCATTTGAGTGTTAACTGCAGCATTGGCAGCGCATGCGAACTGAGGTTCTGGCCCGAGATGACGAATAAAATTCGAGATCTAGTATCAGGCTGTTCAGCCTGCCTGTCACACGCGGTTCGCTAAGCCAGGGATGCAATGATGCCGCATGAGCTCCCATTTGCCCTAGGAAACATCTTAGCAAACCTTGATGGTGCAGGAGAAAGAATGACAGAGCGATAAAAAGACTCATTGCTAAAGTGGAGAAAATACCTAGAAACGCGGGACTTCCGACGTTGACTGCGACAAAAAAGGTGTCGCAACATGGCTATTAAGTAGCAGCGGCGGGTGAAGTACTCATATGAGCTTAGCGTGGCCAAGTTTGCGAAAATAAATCCTAAGCATTATTACAGTTATGTCTAATAAAAGGCTCGCCAAAAGAGGCGGTCGGCTGCCTTACCATGGCGGATGGCAGCCAGACCGTGCGCAAAGTCGTTAAAGTAGAAATGCTGCTACATGTCTTCCAAAATCTGTAAGGATAGTGGGTTAACCTTGACATCGTAACTGCACTACTCAAGTAGCTATGCAATGCAGGAAAGTGTTCTCAATGTGCCAGATATCCTCGCAGTGTTGGCTAGCTTAAATCCATATCAATCAGCTGGTCTTGATAATGGACAGCACGCCATAGTTAAGCCCCTGGCTGATATCCTACAACATCCTGTCGCAGAATTATTCAACCTGTCGCTTCAGGAAGGCAAGCTACCACGTGATTGAAAAGAGGCGACTATTGTTGCCATCCCCAAAGGGGGTCTTAAGTCTTAACTAGGGACCTGTTACTCTGACCAGCATCATACTGAAGTGCTTAGAAAAGCTTATACGAAACAGGATCTGTGAGCACTTGACTGAGCACAAGCTAATTAGAGCAGAACAGCATGACCTTCTTAAAATGAAGTCTTGTCTTACTAATTTATTGTGTTGGCTATAGAATTGAAGACTGATAGCTCAGATGGCGGTTACACTGCTCACTGAGCTTGGCAATTTTGTTGCAAAGTTTTTGTCACCAATCGACTTAACATCATCAGTGCGTAGTTGAGTGGCGTGCAGTAGCGTAGGGTAGCGTAGAAGAGCCTTGTTGAGAGTGCACTAAGCGTGGTGTGCGTGCGTTTTTATAACGCCGTGGTCGCCAGTGGAGACGAGTAATCCTATTGGTTGGGACTTCGAGTTGCGTTCAATTTGGTTGGTGGGCGAATAACAACTCTACTTCCTTTATGAATACCGGAGAAAGAACGTGCTGCCAGCGAGTACAAAGCACAGACCGGTGCTAAACCATCCAGCCGCCTGGAACTTAGCAAGACACTACGGGAAAAGCATGGTCAAACTGATGATAATGGATGCCTATACAGCCTACGCATATATGAGAAAGTCATAATCGACAATAGAACCAATCGTTCAATTATTCAGTTGTTCTGCGCACTTGACTGTTTTGTCGCAAATGTTTCACAACCATGCGAGGTGGCATCTTCAGTGCAGTGAGATGCGGCGTGTAATCTTACTGAATGAATCCTCTATCCGTGATCGACCTGTAGGGGACTTTTGAAAGTGGCAGCGTTGATTTAAGTCCTGTGACCTCTAACTACTTTCCCCTAGACAAAGTCGGCGCCCGAGTTGTTCTGCCTTAAACTTCGTGACAAAATACGCTTTATTTCTGGCGCGACGGGAAGAAACCGGGTAGCAAGGATTCAATAACATAAAAGAGACTGTGTAAAGCGTTATGCATCGTCGCTAGTTTCATTGCAGGTAGACGAAGAAGGATATAGCTTCGATTGGAGCAAAGCATAAATCCTGGCACTAGGTAAAACAAGAAAAGAAAAGGAATTCCTGGAAGCTTGGTACTCAACGAAAAACGCAATCAATATGCGCGTGGACATCGATTCAATATACAAACCACTTCGACAGAAAGAAATAAAGAGCATTTTGTCACGCAGTTTAAGGCAGAACAACTCGGGCGCCGACTTAGTCTAGGGGAAAGTAGGTAGAGGTCAAGGGACTTAGATCAACGCTGCCACTTTCAAAAGTCCCTTACAGGTCGATCACGGATGGAGGATTCATTCAGTAAGATTGCACGCTGCATCTCATTGCACTGAAGATGCCACCTCGTATGGTGGTGAAACGTTTGCGACAAAACTGCCAAGATCGGAGAACAAATGAACAATTGAATCAACAACCCGAGCTACCAGTATTTCGAAACGTTTTAAAGAACTAATAGTCTCAGTACTATTAACCCATAGCTACGAACAGCGCAGGAATGCCCAAATGAAAGTCGATTCAAAAGCACAAAAAGCCGACGTAAAATTGCTTTGAACACAAGGTTAGAGAAACTGGTAAAGAGAAATGACTGCACTAGCATCATCGTCACCAACAGCAGTACATCAGCCATTTACACTGATGCTTCGCTGCCATACAACCATGAGGACCTATGAAATAAAGAATAAGAAGAGGGAGGCAAAGGGGGACTTACCTGAAAACCTTAATGCCCTAACATTCAGGGTCAAGGCGCCTACACTTTGTGTAGATAACACCCTCACAAACAGCTGGCTATCGTGCAAAAATAAGGGGGCATCGGCGAGACAGCTTCCTTGCAGCTTTCACTGCCACGCGTCATAATCCGCCATTACCCCGAAGATAACTCAGCACCAAACACACTTTAAACACTCAATCCGACTAGGGGACGGAAGCAGACTCGTCACTGGTGTCGGTTGCGAGTCATGTCCTGTAAAGTCTCGAGCCAAGCACAAAACGAGTCACGTAACTCCAGCCCGGAAGGCGAGACGGACCAATGGCACCCAGTTTGGTGCTCAGTGACTTCATTTGCCGCTGCCAAGTCAACTTCTGTCCACCTCGAGCCTTGCGCCACCCTACACCTGGCAGACTAAACAAGGGTCTCCGAGGTAAGCGGTGAACAGGCATACGTAGCATGTGCCCGAGCCAACGCAACTTATTCAGTGCTATGTTGTTCTAGGGAGTTAGCATGATTATCACTACGTAGTACTCGCCTACGCACATCATCGTTGCGGACACGCTGGTGCCATCCGACTCCAGCAATGTTTCGTAGACAACGATGATCAAAGCCTTGAAGGCGCCTCAGATCTTCAGACCGAAAGGGCCAAGTCTCACTACCATAGAGCAGAACGGCCGTCACTATGGCCTTGTATCACCGGCCTTTTAGACGGAGGGAAACTCCCTTCTGTCGCCAAAGATGCCGCAGGTTCAAGAAGGTAGCTCTGGCTTTCGCAATGCGTGAGCTGACGTCAGTTTCTATGCACCCATCATTGCTGATGCAGCTGCCAAAGTAAGTGAAATGATCAACCACCTCGAGTTCCACGTTAGCAAGCGACTGCACTAGCAGTGAATGGTGGATCGAAAATAATTCACACCGCCACCTCACTGCAACTGAAAAGGAGGTTTTCATTAGGGGGCTCAACTTCAACGTCAAAGTTGCTTGTCCCAAAGGCTACTTGGCTAGCTTAGAACACGCACTGAAATTAGATGGACGGTCGGAGGAGTCCCCGCAACAGATACAGCAGACAGTTGTTCCATTGTTAACTCGAAATAAACTAACCCATACCCCAGCCAAGGGGGAACAGTATGCACTCAGACGTCTACAGAAAGACGAGAACATTGTAATCCTACCAGCGGAAAAAGGGCGCATGCTATTGATAATGGACAGACCGAAGTATATTAACAAGGCCAAAGAGCTACTATCTGATACAACTACCTTTCGCCAGATCGATCAAGGTCCAAGTGCAAAACTCGTCAACCAGATCATCGCAGCGCTGAAGTTACAAACAAAGAATGAGCTCAGCGCCAAGGAGAAATGGAGAATAAAACTGAGGATACAAACATTGCACTGTTTTATGAACTACCAAAAGTACACGAGGATGGAGTCCTACTGCGACCAATCTTCTCGCTCCCCGGAACCCTATCTTATAAACTAGCGGAGGATTTGTGGAGGTTGAAAAATTTGATTGCTGGACCCGAACATAGCATCAACCATGCTGAACATTTTCTCAACAAACTGCAGTATCAGAATGTAAGAAGACTTATTAGTGCTTTCATTCGATGTCACCACACGCTTCACTGCAATCGGTCGCGATTTGGTCAAGGAAACCATGATGGAACTACTTAAGAACCAACTAAACCCAAAGACAACCACACGACCTGGAGGATTTTGTGAACTGTTGAACATCTGCATGATCACTTATTCCCGCTTCGATGAACAAGTGTACCAGCAACTGAGCGGAACACACATGGGAGCCCAATTTCTGGGCTCAATGCTGAAGCCGTAACGCAGAAATAGGCGTGCATTGTATTGCCATCTATCGGCCCACAACTCTGGATACGATATGTAGACGACACATTTGTCATCATAAAACGGATCAGAATACAGATCATGCACGATTTGCTCAACAGCCCATTCCAGGATTTGAAATTTACGGTTGAATTAGAGGATAATAATAAGTTGCCATTTTTGGATGTACTGGTCACTAGGAATACCGACGGGTCTCTGAAAACGTGCGTATATTGGAAGAAAACACATGCGGACCACATATTGAGCTACCATAGCGACCGCCCGATGAATCACAAATGGACATGCATTTAGACCCTGTACAATCGAGCGGAAACGCACTGCAACACAGATAAATCGCAGAAACAGGAAGGAAATCATCTATATCGAGCGTTCATAAACAACGGTTATCCGAGAAATTGCAGCAGAAAAGGCTTAAAGCAATGAATGTCTCAGCAACAGCAGCAGCAGTCATCTGAGCAAGCAAACAAACGGATAGTGCTCCCCTACATCAAGAACGTCTCCGAACTAACCGAGAGATTGTTGCAGTAAACGGAATCTCTGTAACTAGCAAACAAAGTACCACCCCAAGGAAATTGAACTCAAAACCCAAAAAATGTCAGTCAATCCGACGAATGCAATGTCGTTCACCAGATACAATGCAGCGACTGCGATAAAAGCTAGGTCGGACAAACTGGAAGGAAGCTCTGTACACGAATCACCGAATACAAGGCTCCCGTCAGAGCATATGATCCACACTCATTGGTTTCTGCGCATGAAGATCAAGCAGGCCACCATTTCAATCTGGAGAATGCAAAGATCCTAGCACATGGAAGTACAAAACACGCGAGGACGTTTTTGGAAGCCTGGTACTCTACAACGAATTCAATCAATCGACACATCGAACTGGACGCAGTATACGCAACACTACTGGCGAACGACTGTCAACTCGATCGATTGAATCCGGTAGAACGTGGGACTAGACAACCGAACTGACGACAGACTCGCTTACAAGCGCAAGCAGACAAAGGCCACGAAACACAGGGGTCAAGGCCAAAGGTCAGCTGCCCATCAATCAAGCTGAATGCAGTTCGAAGTTCCAACCGATAGGATTGCTCGTCTCCACGGACAACCACGTAGAAAAGCGTACGCACATCACCCTCAGTGCACGCTCAGGGAGGCTCCTCTACGCTACCCTACGCTACTGCACGCCACTCAACTACGCACTGATGATGTCAACTCGATTGGTGAAAAAACGTTTGCAACAAAATTGCCAAGCTCATTAAACAGTTCAACCGCCATCTAAGGTCTTGTTTTTTAGATGAGAGTACCCGGTATATTGGTAGTAGGATAGCGGTAGAGATTTGTTGTTTGGGCTTCAGTAAAGCTTTTAACTCTGTGAGTTGTCGATACTTACTTGAGGAACTGGAATGGTTTGGATTGCATCCTCAATTATTAGCTTAGTTTTCTGAATTTTTACATGGAAGAGCATTCAGAGTCATGTCGGGGAAGCGAGTTCTAGTGTGGGCCTTGCCTACAGTGGTGTTCCTCAGGTTTCGGCACGGTCCAGTATTGTTACTTCTGTCTATAAACGACCTAGCCTCTCTTCTTGAGGACCCCTGCTTTATCTTCGCAGATGACTTAAGGCTAGCCAATAGGAGAAATCGAGCAACATTGATTAAGAACTGTGGGGAATTGCTCGCTCCATTGGGATTTAGCCCTGAATGACGATAAAGGTTAGCTATTGACCAAAAATGTTAGCAGGGTTGTAGTGCAGTCTCCTGCGGGACCACTATCATTGCAGTGTTCTGATGAAGCCCGTGATCTAGGTGTCAATATAGTGAACAATTTTAAACTTTCGACCCAGTGTCGCCATGCTGCCTATAAAGCACGACAAGAGTTGTTTCGCCTCAGGACAGTGCCGAGTAACAATGAAGCAAAAGTTTTCTTGCCGCTATATAAAAGTGTAGTTAGACCACATCGGGAGTACCGTGTTCCGACTTGGGCACCGTACCTCCTTAGTGATGCCATGTGTATAGAAAAGATTAAGAAACTTGCGACAAAGATGATAGAAGGTCAACGAGGGAAGTCGTACGAAGATCGTCTGAGTCGCTTAGGATGATTTTCCTTGAAATGGCGTAGGTTGCGAGGGGATTTGATAGAGAGATTTAAGATCATTAAGGGACTTAGTGATATTAGTCCCACCCATCTGTTTGAGTTAGCTATGTCAGCCCATCTGTGCGTTTATCGCCTGGAGCCGAAACATCATGGAGCTCGTTTGGACATCAGGGCAAAACGTTTTACGAACCGAGTAGTTAACATCTAGAATAAACTTTATTCTGCTTTAGTGGAATGTGAGACTGTCAAAATCTTCAAAAAGAGCACAGCTATGTGTTGATCTAACCATTTTCTAGAGAAATTGTAATCATGCTAGAATATGTAGTGAATTCTGAGGCTGACACATGCAAGTGCTAATAGTACATTTGTTCTTGCTTCATTCTTTTGCAGTAGCAAGATTAGACAACGCCACGCTAAGTGCCGGGGCTGTTTTTCACTTAGGTGCACAAGAAACGGGTCATTCGTTAGGTGGAAGCATCTATCGTCCGTTGTACCTGACCTGATCCGACCTGACCTCTTTAAGGAACAATACTACAAATAACGAATCGATGCCAAAGGTAAACAACTGGATCGTTTTTTCTACTTGAGGAACATATCTGAAATGATGGTTCGATTGTTACAAAACCATGTCATAGTTGCCCACAAGCTAACAACTACCTTGCGAGGAACACTGTCAAACCCAAAAGAAACAGGAAGGTCATTAAAGAACAAACGTCGTGTATCACATAAATCGCAATAACTGTGAGAAGAACTATGTAGGACGGGCAGAAAGGAAATTCTCGACTAGGATATAAGAACATCAAAGGGACTTCGGAAAGCATTACATAGCATCACTGGTCTTAGCACATGTGGATGTGGTGGAGCATAGGTTCGACTGGAACGGAACGGTCATTGTTGTCCAAGTGGAGACACAAAACTGAAGGGCATTCCTCGAAGCTTGGTTCTCAACTAATAATTCTAGTAATCTACACAATGACCTCGATCCATATACAAACAACTAAGCAAGAAAAGCCGCCGGCGATTTAAAAAGCAGAGCCCGGAAGGTGACACACTGCGAACTACTCGAGCGACATTTTATTTAGGTTCGTCGCAGTTATACACAGGTAGACAGCCACCAGACATCCAGGAAAGCGCTAGACGGCCGTTTCATCCTATTGCGACCCGTCAGTAGCGCGCACCCGCCGAATCCTGCCAGGTTCGAACCCAAGACCTTACACTGCGAGTCAGCGAGTTACGTGACTGAGCCATGGGCGACGGCAGCGGACCGGCATGACTGATATCTAACTACGGTATAGCGCGACTCCTCCTCCACTGTCTTGCATGTTATGGATGTGCAGAGGACAGGGCTGGCCCCCAGAGCAACGAATTCCTTTGTAAGCCGCCACCAATCAAGGTGGCATGTAAGCTGCTAAGGCTACTACTGATTCTTGGTAAGTAGTAGGGGGATTTGCTAGATTTTTCTGTAGGTTCGTCCCAGTTAGACACAGGCAACTAACCACCGCACATCCATGCAAGCGAGTGCTTTGGCCGCGGGGGAAATTGGCAAACATCACGGGGCGCAAATCGAAGACGCCACTCTTTCAAATATCACCTGCCAATCGATCACGAATGGACGATTCAATCAGTGTGATTGTCCATCGCGCATCTCCACGTTGATGATGCCACCTCGCATGCTGGCGAAACGTATGCAACTATTTTGTCAAGCTCGGCTACCAGTGTTTCAGATTATTTCGAACGGAACTCTTCTCATTCTACATTTTTATCCAATAATTGCTCTGTAAGATATACACGACAAGGTTGTGTATGGCGTTGCTGTACATCGAAGAGCCTGTTAACATTGTTGGACATTTGACTGTGTAAGTTGAACTGCGGAGCCTCTCCTCTAGAGACTGAGAACCTACCAAGTAGAAGTCAGATTCATGTGGTTGTTCGCATGTATGATAATGGAAAAACTTCATGGGATATGTATGTAAACACAAGATGTATAGGGGAAAAATTTGGTCACATTAATTTCGCAGTTAGCAGTATATTCTCTATTGAAATGCTTGTCCTAGCTTGGCTATACGGCCTGCAAGGTCACTGCCCCCACAAGAAATATTAAGACCGATTTCGGACAGGTAGAGAGGAAACGGAGTACAAGTGGCTAGCCACACCGCCCAACTTAAAGATTAAATCAAGCATTCGGGAACAGTGCATAAAACTCAGGTGTTAGCCTCTAGAGGGATCAATTTGTAACCAACCAAACAACACCGCTCTGGTGCTGATTTGCCGACTCACCAGGTTAGCTATATACACATTCAGTCCATGGGGGAAAGTTGCTGATCACCGCCATGCCATGGCTCCGTATCGGCGCTTGGCATCTCGGTTGCTGGACTAGAGATTTCTTTCTAACAGACAGTAAGTCTGTTGCCTTTCCCAAGCGAAGCATGACACAAACAGCATCCGATCTCAGTGGCGTTCACTCAAACAGTGATATAAGTAGGAGAAATGATGCCCTCAGTCCTCAGTAATTGCTGACATCATAGTTTGCTGGTTTCAACGGCTTAATCCTTCAGCTCGGTTTGGGTCTGGTTCGGTCAGGTCTTCAGGGATGAAATCGGCCTTCGCCTAACGAGCCTCCCGCTACGTATGCCGGTAAGCAGTGCTAGGTTTCCGGCCCTTTGACCTTCAAACTGCACTTCTGCAGAAACAAGAATGTAAGAGGCACCCCCCATAAATCTCTGAAGCTATTTGTGACATCCTATTTGTACTGATTGGAATCCACTAATCTCAGTGCAATTCTGGAAACAGAGCGGACCAAAGGCTTTATAGTATTGCACATGAATTGCCACAACAGTCGCCTCATTCCAGTCATGTTATAGCCTGACTTCCAGAAAAGACAGTTGAATAGGTCCAAGACGGAATACGGTAGAATATCAGAGAGCTTTTTAACAATCGCTGGATGAGCAGTGTCAGGACCAGCCGATTTATAGGGGTTTAATCCAGCCAGCACCTCAAGGACCTCTGATGCGGTTGTTGCAACGACTAGCATTCCAATGTGACATGAGGATTGCGACTGCCAGGGGATCACACGTCCACTATCGACAAGGTGCAAGTGCTGAAGGAGACGCAAGAACACCTCCTTCTTAGCTGCAGCTTCCTCAACCGCATTACCTTTTTGCTTATTCCGATTACCAATCCCTTCGCCGTTTAACACGGACAAGTGCATGACAGTTCATATCCGAAACAAAGCTACGTACACATATAAGCTTAGAATCAGTATGCTGAAAATCGCCTCACAACAGTGAGACCTTTGGGTGGTGCTACAAGGCGATCTCGGCTGTTCGGCACAGTCCTTGAAGTCGTCCAAAACCGCGAACCAATATGTTGGTCTGTACGGACGGCGTTCGGGAGGTTCGATTCCTCCATCTTCCCCCAAATGCTAAATGTGTATGTGAGGCTCCATGTAGAGTAGGCGATCCAGATTCGGCAACCCTAGTTAAAACGCAATATTTTGGTACTGGAGACCGCACAGCGACGGGCAACAAAAGATGTGAAGGGTTGTCCCACTTGCAATATCATAGGCGAACGAAAGCCCGTCTATGATGTGACCTTATCCTGGCGTTCCAGATTTCGATAAACCCTGGTCACGCTTGTTGCCACCTGCTGAATCTTAGCTGCAACACAGAAATGAGGGGTTCTAAATGGAAACTTGCCACCAAATATAGTCGGTTTGATTGCTGCTGGAATTACTTCTCCACTCGAAATTGTCAACCGTGGAACACTCTTTCGACTTTTGTCATTTCTGTGCCAAGGCTACCCATTTTATAAAAACGTCTCGACCATGCCTTACACCATTTACATTATTTGATCCCATTTCTATTCATTGAGCGACGACAAGACGCAAACAGCATTCTGCTCACCAACCCCACGGTTGAGGTGAGTCAGGAAATTCCTCCAATTCTCAGGGTTAGGGTCAGTCAGCTAGGCATACCGTACCGTATCCTTATCACCATAACTTTCAAGTCCTGATTCTGAGAATTGACATCACTTCTAAGTGACGAAGCGATTTGATTTCCAAAGCTCGGTTGATCCTGTCGTCGTCTTTCAACTAACGCTGTTAGATGGATTGTTGTTCGAGTATTCCCAAGTGGACGAGTTTTTTCAAGACGTGATTGCAAGTGACTGTAAAAATTAATTCCAAATGTTCAAATTGATTCTGTGCATAGCAAACGATTTTAAATGTTATGGCTACATATTCACTACGTCTTTATGGGCTGTACATGATTATCTGGCATGTCATAAGTCTTTCGTTTGTGAGCACAGTTTCGAAGAGGGACAGTGTTTCTTAGCTGAAATCTTGCGGGAGTGATTACATAACTGTATAGGGGCATGTGAGAAATAAATTCCTTTAAGTCGGCTTTGAACTGTTAACTTGGGCATGCTGGAACCTCCGGATCGTGTAGGTTGAAATCCCCTGAGATTAGGATATGTCTGTACCTAGGGCGTGTTGCCCTGCCCAGGGCGATTAGTAGACGGTAATCCACATCCGCAGTGGATGCTAGTGGGCGATGAATGACAGTTACGAGATGTGCGTCGTTGTATCCTAACCGCAGACGACACCATAGTGAGTCGGTAGCATGAATTACCGGATCATAAATTAGCACACATTGCAGGTCACTGCGGTAGTACAGAAGAACCTCACCTCCCCTGCTGCGACGGTCGTTCGGAATGAGTGACATTCCTGATATCTTGACCTAGAATCAGTTCGAACCAGTTACACTTGTTACACTGGAAAGTAAGGCCAGTTTCATACTTATTCGCGCTCGGGACGTAGGAGATGGTAGCCAAGCCCTCTACTTTTAATTCGCAGTGTCACCGGCAGCGATAGTCACAATAGCCGCTGGTCCACTGGGGGTTCGCCTGAAGTACAAGTTGTACGAATGGAATGCGATGCGCAATGAACAATTGACAAGGATTTATCATTGAAAAAAGTAGTTGCATGAGAAGTCATACAGGCGTTGGGTGAATCATGCAAAATCTGAAGGTATGTAGTTTATCTGTTTAAGCGCTTACCGAGTTAAATGCTTTTATAAATTTCATGCAGCCATTTCCCTTCAGAAATTTCAAGAGAGCAAGAACAAACAACATTTACGCGGGATAACCTGAATTCAGATTATTTCGTGTCTTCTCGTTCAGCCGCTTACAGACAAATCATGGAAAGAGTAAAGGAATGCAATTGAAAAAGGGGTCAATAGGAAAATCAATAAAACACTGAGCAAACCAAGGTCATTGTCTGCGTCTTACCAGGGTAAGGCAAGACTGGCCACAAAGTCTACCTGTTTGCAAAGATTTGGCTTCATTCGTCGGATGGCCGAGGCTTCAGCGAAACGAAGCAAGCTCGCGTTGTTTTGTCTGCTGATAACCTTGGATGCGCCACGTGGGTTTTCGCACAAGGTACAATCAAGCAGATGCTGAGCGATGGAGCTGGCAGGGAGTTTAGGTCCACTATTTGCCAGGTTCCTTGGAACATGTTCCATGATCATAGTTGATAGCCTTCTCTCGGTTCGGCCAATGTACATGCTACCGCAAGTACAGGTGAATTGGTAAACACATGAGGCGGTAACCTGAGAGTGAGGCCTATCCAAGTTGGATTTATGGAACAGCTTCTTGGTTTGATGTAACAACACGAGCTTTATAAATAGCTTTATAAATAGCGATGGTGAAAAATTACACTTGAACGTAAACATACAGAAAAGCATGCGGGTCAGTAATACTTAAAGGGATCTTTTCCAGTTAAGTCCCGCCACCCAAAAAAGATTATGAAAAGGGAGGATATGGAACTTGAACTTTTACTCTATATTGAAGAGGGTGAAATGGATACAAGTCATTAATAATTTGCATGAAAAGGTCCATTTTTCGGTGTCTTTGCCTTCAAACGAACTCACACAGGTAGCTGTCCACTAAAGATCGGTGTGTGCCGCATTGGCGCTTATTCTGCATCTTGTAAATGTGCCAGAGAGATTCGATGGTTTGTGTGTGAGCTCCAGTCGTTGGATCCACAAAGTTTTCAGTATGATTAACCGTTTGATGAGTATAACTCATGCCAATCATCGATTCAATGCCTTGGTATGATGCCCACATATCGGAAATGATAATTGAGCCGGGAGCGATGCAGGCCTGGATTGTGTCCAGCAGAGTGGCCGCAGTTCGATCTGGCACTGCATACAAGAACACTTCTTTAGTCTCCCGGCAAATCCCTCCGAAAATCCACTGCTGGGGAAGGACCCGCCCTGCATGGTTTTTACGACGTGATATTAGGGTTTCATCGATCTCGACATGTAGACCTGGGCCGCCGACAATCGTTGGAGTTTGCAAAAGCTGCCAGGCGCAAATTTCACGCAGAAAGTTCTTCCAGTCGACAGCGGTCGCGTGGTCAATAGATAACTCCTCTGAGCAGAATTTGATTGTTGTCAGATTTGTGGACCAGCAATAAATGAATAGGATTATTGTCCTGAAATCCATCCTAGACCGCTGCAGCCAAGTTCCCTTTCGAAGACCGATTTCTTGCCGACACTGTCGGGCATCACACCTCCACCTGTCAGAAACGGTTGAAAGTGTCATTTGGTGTCCTCGTCTGCATAAACGTTGATGATGAATCACTCCATGGCTTTGCAAAAAACGTATTGCTGTTTCCTTGTCATGAACGACCGCCGAAAGCGTCAGAAAGTTCATGTCAGGTTTTACGTGCGAACGTAGAATCCTTTTGGACAAAAATGACCTTAGAAGCGGATAAGGAGTGTTTTTATGGGGCACGTTCACATGCATTACGTACACTGGAGCTGGCAAACAGTGGCGGGGCTCAACTTTTCGTGCGTGCCCTTTTTGCACTATTGCTGGGGCTTGACTTTTCAGGTGTACCCTTTTTGCCTTAGTGGCGGGGCTTAAGTTTTTGCGCGTGCTCTTTTTGCATTAGTGGCGGGGCTTAACTGGAAATGATCCAGTTAAAGTTCGAAAAAGAAACATAGGATGGCTAACTCATTTGCAGCCTCTTTGGGCCCATTTGCTACATAAATCCGGTAGATGGGTAGGAATAATGTAATCCACAGGAGCGCAGCTTAAGTGACCAAGTGCTGGGAGCTAATAGAAACATCCGATGGTTCTTTGAAAAGACCTAATCTGAACGCGGCGCGTCAAAGTATGTGACAACCATGAGAGATTGTGGAAGCACTTTATCTAACACTCACACGAAAACGGACATACTTACGTAACATCAAGACACCCCACACGGCTGGATGATCGGATAATCGATCCGCGCGTCTTTGTCTCTGTTCCCCGTGCTCGCCCGTCGTACGCAGCGGAACCGGACCTCACTTGGAATCACAGCCAACATATAAACACAAGCGCTAAGTCCCTCTTTCATGTGCGACATTTAACTGTACTATAGCATCACTTATATTAGTTACTAACTTTGTAAATTTGCAGCTAGTCCCGATTTAAACGGCTCTAATAAGACGTTAGGTGGTTTCTGGTGAACCTTAGCATTATTCACCCGGTGTTCTCGCTAGACGCGAGCAATACTCCGCAAGCGCAGTTGGTCAAAGACGGTCACTCGTCTGATGTCTTCGTTGCAAACTGGACAGTTCTCTGATCCATTCAGTAACACTGACCTTATCGCAGGGTTATACATCGTACCTTTCACTGACAGGCTGATATCCCTCCTTGATTTAGTTCTCTGAAGTTTCCCCACCAACCCGTTACTTTTTTATGATCCGGGGACATGCCACCACAAGCAACGGAGCCTGAGGCAGATGTTACCAGATACACACTCCCAGTTGCTTTTAGTCTCCTTCACTGGGATAGGTTCTGCACGATTCACATTACATTCTACTCGCTCCTATGCGTGAGAGCACCCGATTTAACTGCGGCCAGCATTATCAAGAGGCATGCCGAGTAAGAAAAGGATGTATTTTGCCATACCGTGGTTTGTAGAGTACATTAGCGCTAGTATTACAACCTGTGATGCTGGTGAATCCTTTGCACTAGGAAGACAAGTAGAGCTAGCGTGTGATCTGACTGCCATACGGCCCTACTCTATCTCGACTCTCGATTCACTCGCTGTATTCATTCCAGTTCACCACACACATGCGTGTGCGTGCGTTCTTTCGAACCAATTCGAACCAGTTAGAACCAGTTGTGTATAGCACAACTGATTCTACGTCGCTGATTGAGTTCATCGTAACTCGCAGAGGTAAGTGAGACAAAAGTGGAACCTTGGCATAATATGGAAAAGAAGCCTTGGCTTGAAAAGTCCCGTGAAATGATTTATGTGAAACAAGTAATTTCAAAAATGGAGTTGCACAAAAGCGAAACGAACATTCTCATCATTATATCCACATTAACATAATCGTATATCCGTTTAACCCGATTTCGCAGGGCTTGTGGAAGAAAAATGATTGTCCAAATCTTGTTCCCATTTGATGAACGGAATATAAATCAAGTAGCGCAAATGGTGCAACAATGGCCGAATAATTGATTACAAATTGCTACCATGGAAGTACAAAAGGACGCATTGAACAAGGGTTCCATTATTGATGTAGTGCGGCCCTCCGGGAAGAAAGAAGACTGGGCCGCGATCACGAAATCATTTATTAAGATTACGCTCGCCTATTTATGGAGTATATACACTAATTACAACAGTACGTTTCAACGGCTCCTCCCTGTTATTTGCATTGCGTCGCTGGCTCCCTTTCTATTGGTTTATGCTTGCTTGCCACGTCCACTCTGCGTAAAATCACCTTGACATTCTTAGGGGATGTACGATTGGTGGGATTGGGCCCGTGCGCTTCTTCGCTCAGTCCAACGCCATAAGCCTTGGCTCAAGGGTGCACGAGTATGCGCTCCTTCGACTGCTGGAACCTGATTGATCACTTGCGCGTTCAGTGGATAGTTACAGGGTGGACGTTAGTACAGGCCAACTATTTGCTGATTGGTTGACTAATCGTCTTCCGGCAACATGCTCACTCCTTATCGGTCTGGCCTGTGGCGTTCGATCGGCATTACAGCATTTCCAATCACCAGAATTTCCAGCCCCCATACGGTTAATAAAACCCAAGGGCAAACTAATTCCTACTGCATCCCAGCTGACTGTAATGGGTGTCGATTCCCGATTGGTGTCCTGCCAACTTTGTGTTTCTTCCGAGTTTCAGTTGTGGCGGCTAGCGTATTTGTGGTTTTGAAAATCTGCTACGCCATACAATGTTCACCACGTAAATGTCAATATCTTCAACTCTGCACCCCCATGGATTTTATTCGTAGATACTAGGCTGGTGGAACACGTCCTTTACATTGTTGGTTTCCACTCGCTGTTGGGCCTCCAGTGCAACCAGATCGCTTTTTAACAATTGTTACTAGGCTTGAATCACGTACTCTACATGGGGCTTAAGGTAAGTGTTGGGCGTTTGGGGGTGGATGGTGTGATTGAGCAGCGAGAAAAGTGTCTGTTAGAGGCCAAAATATTGGTCAGCTCTTTTGGTTGTTTTCAAGAACTACCCCAAACAGTCGACCTCGTCTTGCATATCACAACCCTAAGGTCGCACTGCTGGGATGCAGTCTTCAAGATGTAATATTCAAGCTTATAAGCGTAAGTGGGTTTGTGGCGTAAATGTACCGTTTTGCACTTATTCGCTTCAAACGGAAGTAGGCTTGACTTGGACCGTCCAAAATCACGTTATAATCTCTCTGTAGCAGGTTTTCGTATTCATGTATATGGATCGTCCGTTATATCTTAATATTATTTCAAAAGCAGAACGTTCGACACGATGACACGCACAAGGTTCTGAGAGAAACAAAAGTAAGCTTGGCCCCAATAGTTTTCTGTGGAATACTGCAGTCCACATCAATAGGATCAGCAAATTTGCCTCGAACCCGAACGTGAAGCCGCCGCTGAAGAACAAATTTTACGATCCACTCTAGAATAGGGTTCAAAACTTCAAGATTTTGCCGTTCTCAGGGAAGGATTCGGTGATCTAACTGGTCGAAAGCTTTAGAAAGATGAAGGTAGATGTCAGCAGTGCCGGTCACATTATAAGCTGTTTCGGTTTAATTGCCACTCGAAATCAGTATATTGGTAGTGCACGACTGATGCTGACGGAAACTGTGTTTCTCCGGCGCTTTGACGTAAGATATTTCTTGATAGTCATGCAGCGTCTCAGCTAAGATCGACTCCATCCACTTTGAGAACACAGGGAGGTGAATCATTGTTCGATAGTTGGTAGGATCCGCACGGCTACCACCCTTGTAAAACAGATTATTGCTACCCTGATTTCACAAACCAGGCGCCCCTGCTTAACCAGACCTCTTTGAAAGAATTGGGTTGGAGCTCCAGCTATCCAGGTGGCTCTCAACTGCAGTGCATTCGGGGGAATGTTGTCAACTCCAGGGGAACTATAGGTGAGCACAGATAACAGTTTCCTCAAGACAGTCTTTGAACTAAAAGCGACGTGTGTGAGTATTGGCGTATGGGGGAATGGGACAGGTATGTGACACATGCTAATGGTGTCTTGGAACCTTGAGTCTTATTGGAGTCGTAGCACGTTGGCTTTATGCACTGCGGTTTGAGCACATCCATTTTCTGAGATGGGTGGGATATATCATCGTTCATATTCCAGAGGCTGTTTAGATGTCTGTACTGCTTGTTGTTCGCACAAAGCCCTGCCGCTAGACTGTGTAGGTTTAATAATTTGTCCTCACAGACTAGTGTGGCACAGTGATTACGCTGCACTTCATGGTTGCTCTAGTTGTCAGGGCTAGGGTTCATTCTGCACACATACCACGCTGCGTCTATTACCGCAATACAGTTTTTGGGTTCTACTCCCAACGCATAATGGCGCTCTTCCAAAACAAATGAATCTGTTTACCAATGCGGATTCAATCGGATTACTGCAAGTGCCAGCAAACTCGGTCCAGGTAACCGTAATGGATTTGTCCTTCATACACTCCCAGTTGGCTTCTCCAACGAGTTCTCCTAACACGTCGTTGTGTGTACGTGTTCGAAACAAGGCACTATGTGCTTGTGAATATTAAGTAAGGCATGTTAAATAATCATTCAGACCCAGAAGTCGTGCTATCTATTGATTCTGTATCATGGGCACTTCGTTCTTAGTCACTAAATCAAGCACGGTTGGTTTATTACCCGCCCTGTATCGGGTGGGTGGACTGACATGGCGGAATTCTTGCGATAAGTTTTCTAGATCGGTCTTTAATTGCTAGCTGGGGGTGCCGGAACTGCCAGATCTTGAAAATTGAAGCCATCTAGGATGAGAATGTCTCTGCGCCGTCGTCGCAAGACCCTCACCAAGGGTGACGTCAGGCGAAGTCTATCTCTAGGGTGCGCATAGGAGGACGATAAACAACTGTCACAAGTCAAGTGTCGTTGCTTCCCAATCGTAAAGTGCGCAATAGTGGGTCTATGATCAGCGTTTCCGGGACACCACCTGCTTTGCACTGCAGCTCACTGCAGTAGTAGACAAGTAACCCACCACTCTTTTTGAAGCGATTACTTTAAAGAACGGACATAGTATTTCTCGCAACTTCGGCATGGGTAACTTCGGAGAGCAGGCAAGATTCACTAACGAATATGAGTTCAGGTGTATGATGCTTGACGTCGTCGCAGTTCAGGAGGCTGGTTCCAGAGAACCCGTTCACTAGGGTACAAGCACGGACGTTTAGCTGTTGGGGACGTTGGGATGTGCATTTTGTGTGTGGGCTGTTGTGCTGACCGCTGAAGGGTAGACCGGTACTCGGTTTTTGGTTGTCTTTGAAGGACCCATCTGTGTCAAATCCGGGGATCCCGCTATTAACTCTTTACCCCTTTCTCTGTCATTAATGTATGGGGTGTGTCCACCACGTTCCTAGGCTGGCTAATTGATCTTATCCGAATCGTTGTCTGGAAGTAGTTCGATGGAATCGCTGCTCGTGTGCAGTTGCTGTTGGGAAGATACTTTTAGCCGGAGCTCGGCGAATAGGCTGCTGCGACACGCATACCGGCAATGCAACACCCCTTTGATATTTGTCTGCACTGAAGCACCCCTTTCATCATCCGCATGCCACATCATTGTAATGTAGCGAGCTACTCCATCCCGAGGTTGATTGAGCTGTGAGGTTTCTCAAGGAGAGGGTCTCGCGAATATTTTCCACTGCTACTGTTCGTTGATGCCCTTTTCGCGGTAGTCATATGCTCCAGCTCACGGACCATGGTGTACAAGGATGGTCCTGACTGCGGATTGCTGCGGATTTTTTCGCAGTTTTGCGTCACCTGTTTAGACTTGCTTTACATAATATCCGGGTGGAGGCGGATGGAATGTTACCCATTCGAGTGGCGATCTGACGGTACCAAGACGGCTTCTGTTTCATCGGCGGAAGTCAATACAAGTCGCAGTAGTCTCGATTCACTGCGGGGCTCGAAGTTTTGGTGACGGGTGAAGCGCATCAAGTTGACAGGCTTAGCTAGAACACCTAGGATATCACAAATGAATTTCCATTGGTTCATGTCGTCGTGTTGCTTTTCTTTTAAATATTTTGAGGGGCTTCTTGAAGGTTGGTGCAGAATACCGTTGGTACACTACGTGGGCTCTTAATGGCCAGTTTTGTATCCCTGGTTAAGGTCAACCGTACCGCTGGTCTGCATATAACCAGTGGAGGATGGATACCTTCAAGTCTACCTTTTTCCTTTTATTTTCGCCTGTTGTGAGTCACTAACGGTATAAGTGTCCGGTTGAGTTTGACAGGAACTAATTTCCAACCACCATTAGTGTCGAGGTGCTTTTGAGAATTCGCAACCATTTGGTGGATGGACGAGGTCCTGACCTTATTTATGCCAAACGGACTGGTGATGGTCGATTCAGGCTCATTTAAAAAACTGGTGAGATTAACCTCGACGGCCGCAGGTGACGCATATTAACGTGATGCCAAAGCGTTATTCTTCAACTTTGAAGCAGTGACCAAGGTGAAGGACTATGGTTACTTGTCACGCTTTCTCCTAATGAAGCGCTGTTTGTGTTTCGCATTTTTCCATCATTGGCAACAGTCGTTCGTGTTTCTGCGATTGTTCTTCTACCAACTTTACCATACATACTGCACAGAACCATAGAGAAACGGTCTACTACTGTGTTGATGCAACTGGTTTGCTGTTAGTCTAGAGCAGAAAATTGAACTTGCCAAGTCAATTTGAACACTGAATTCCTATTCGTACATTTTACTGACATGAAGGAAAGCCATCTACTATTTTCCATCCGGTCGCGTTAGACTGCGCTTTGATTGGCAAGTACAAACCATTGCATCTAGCAATGCCTTTCAGATCAACTGCCGAGCGCGTATGGTAGCCTGCCTGTCTGTTGCCCGTCAGTATGGTTGTTTTCTAGGTCGACAAGCTCGGTGCGTCCCAGGGCTAGTGAGGCGGTTCTAAGCGGCTCGATCGTTCGCTCCATACTCGCATTGAGATATAAACCAGGCGATTGATGAAATCGCTGCTGAAGTCATAACTCGTCGCTTTTTTCATGCCCTCAGACACGCTTTCCCAGCAGTTAAATGCAAATTTAGTTCGCTCGTAGGCAATGGTTAGAACTAACCCAAAGACAAGCGGTCCATCCGCGCCAAATCAATGTGTATTTATTCGTTTTCCTGTCCTTGTGGAACAGAGTACATAGGCCGAACGACGACGCGCCTGTCTGAAAGGGTGAAAGAACACTATCCGATTTGGCTCGTGACCGCTTGTTGAAAACAAACCAACTCATCCATAGCCACGCGTCTCGCAGACACTGGCCACGCCGCCAACTTGGCTGAGTCATTCAAAGTGATCCATCAGGTACTATACAATTGACCAAAGTGCGTTCGTAGACGTTTGTTTGAATCCGCGGATGCCATTGCTGTTCACGAAAGTTTGGACTAAGGAGAAGGCTCTGAACTCATGGGGAGAATCGGTCATGGTTTCGATTCACAAGAAAGGCTCCCATGACGATGGCTGTAACTACCGCGGAATCTCGTTGATATTTGTCGCATCCGAAATCGTATCGGCCCTATTGTAGCGAGAACGACACGACAGGGGGTAGACGTTTATTGCACACCGAAAATGGGCACATGAGGGTCTCACGCGCGCCATCGCATTTCGACTAGATTTCCGTCCCACCACGCAACACAGGTACGGATGTTAGAGACGAGCCAGTCCTTTCGCCTCGGGAGCTCTGACTTGGAAGTCCCACCTTCCTGTTTTCGCCTCGAGCTCCACTTCTCTGTACCCGATTTGGATCGGCCAGGAGTTGTTCGAGAGCTCTCGCCTTGCTTGTTCTGGGTTGTGTCAATCAGCCCGGTCTCGGTCCTGTGGGCTGCGCTAGCGGCGTATTTGTCTGATTTATTGCGCTGTCCACGTATTCCCGCTCCGTAGTTCCGGGCCCAGGCTCGTCGCTAGCCGTCCTTCTCGATCCGCTCTCAGCTAGCTCCGAAGAGCTCCCCAGAGGCATTCTTGGAAGCGGCCCCTCTACACTATTTCGAAGCCTTTCAGCGACTAGAGGGGAGTACTGCCGAGAAGAACAAGCCGGATTTCGTCCATTCCGCGGCTGCAAAGACAAAATCTTAATGCTGTGTCAGCTTCTTGAACTCCGTCACATCTATCGGCGATAAGCAATAGTAGTGTCCTTGGACATCCGAGCGGCATTTGATTCAGTAGATATATCTGCGTTATGGAACTACTTACTGAAGGAAGATGTGCCCGACACGCTTGTAACCATCCTGAATGAAATTTACAGTCACACGTCGGGCAAAGTCAGGGCTTACGGTTCGCTCTCTTCTTCGTTTGCTGTGACCCGCGGTGTTGCCCAACGTTGCCCTATTCTCGCTTTCCTCTTCAAATTTACCATCGAATATGTCGTCCAAGGAGTACTGGAAGGTGTCCAGTACTGCGGTGTTGAGCTTTTCTTTAGAGACAGAGTCATGGACTTGGACTACGCCGATGAGATCGCCTGGCTGGGGAACGACCCACAAACCGTCCAGCGCGCTTTGGACCGCTTAACGCTGGAGGAGTGTAAGTACGGATTATACTTCACTCCGGGATAATGGAAAATGCTGCTCTAGGATTGTCAGGTGCTTGGACCTGCGCGCACCATTTCTGGACATCTTCTGGAGCAAGTTCCTTGCTTTACTTATCTAGGGAGTTACATTACCGCTGATGGCGGTGTTGGAGATGAAGTCTCAAAACGGACTGCAAAGACCGACCTTGCATCCATCAAACTTAGACGCCTATGGCGTCCTCGTGATGTTAGTCTCCGGCTCAAGAGCAAGACGTACAATGCTTCCGTCCGTGCAGTACTCATGTACGGCTGTGACTTGGCCTATTCGCTCGGAAGATATGAAGCGGCTGTCAGTCTTCGACTATTGCTGTTTACGTAGGATTGCTCGGGCGTGGTGGCAAAACGAGGTAAGCAACGCAGAGGTCCGAGACCGAGGGCTTGGTGCGAGTAGTGTCAGTCTTCAGAATGTTAATCTCCGATATCACATGTGTTGACTCGGATACGTTTTGTGCACGCCAGCCCAATGCCTTCCCCGTCGAGCGCGATTTGCACTCCCAGGGAGCTTTTGGAAAAATTGCCGCGGTGGACAGTCAATGAGGTGCAGAAGGAGCATACAGAAGACAACCTCAAGTATGGCGGCAGTCGGACCAGTCCGTCTT
Organism: Dicrocoelium dendriticum; assembly: GCA_944474145.2. Taxonomy (NCBI): domain Eukaryota; kingdom Metazoa; phylum Platyhelminthes; class Trematoda; order Plagiorchiida; family Dicrocoeliidae; genus Dicrocoelium; species Dicrocoelium dendriticum. The sequence goes on from OX104071.1 coordinate 5,854,646, forward strand.
CCAGGTTGGGGACCACGCGATGCTGAATCTCAGTAGTTGGGACCATTGGATCTCAAGGCCGGTAACAGAGATCATTTGCGTCAAGCTTGTTCTGCCAGCTTATACCCCTTTTAATGCACACAAAAAGCTCAGGAAAGGAAAATAACAAAGCAAAATCAAAATGGCGTGTGTAAAACCAAAATCGCGTTTTTCTTGTTTTATCGCATTTCGTGTTTCTATTTTCTCAATATTTTTTCTGCCATGTGTATAATGACAAAATTTCTGTTAACAGATTGTGAATATATATATATATATATATATATATATATATATATATATGTATATATATAGGCGGGAGAGCCTATGGTGCGCTGAGGCTGGTGGTGGCTAGATCCTGACAGATGGTCTACCCACTGCTGCTACTGTCGCGCCATAGTCTCATGTCCTGGGCGCCTCCACGTGGCGACCGCTGGGTGGGAGTTGGGTTTCTCCCTTCTCCCTGCTAAGATCCAGGACACCAATCCGCATGAGTCGGCTAACTGACCATGTGCTAGACCTGCTGTCTTTCGGGTGTTCATTTAATCGAAGGCTTTGGCTGAGGACCCGAGTCGTTCTCCTGTCAGGATTGGGCGCCCTGGCAGTATCCTAGTCCATCCTCTCCGGAGGTTAGGAAGTGGTCGATGGCCCACTTCCCGTAAAACCTAGCCATGGGAGACAACAGGCTTACGGGTTATAAGCTCACAGCTCGATTGGCGTAGAGCACGAATGCCACTCATTGTCTCTGACGATGGGAGGACACCTCCGGGTGCTCAATGGTTTGCTACTGCCCGCCTCAAGCCAGGCAGCCCCTGGTCAAATTGGTGCAAACCCGCCAAAAACCCACCTGCGTCTGGCCGTGGTCGCAGGTGCATATCCTACTACGGTCGTAAAACATATAATAATTGTTCCAGTACCTCAAAGGCTGCGTGTGACGGCCGTCAAGCAGATCCCAATCTGTCTCTGCAATCACATTCCCGAGCTGGATCTGCTCTCCACTGCCTTGTGGGTCAGGCTTTTGAGCCAAAGGCTCCGGGTGGAGTCCCTCAAGCAAACCTCCGAAGCACAACGACCACCTCGCGTGCGATTGCCCACCAATGCAATTGTATGCCTGCGCGCAAAGCACTCAGCATCGGGTGCTGGAAAGTGCGCACACTACTGGACCGGAACTCGAGCGAGCGCCCGGAGCGACGCACTGCACTGGTCGCGATGGAGCTGGCGCGCTACCACATCGATATTGCGGCGCTCAGTGAAACTCGGCTCGCTGAGCAAGGTAAGTTACATGAAGCAGGTGCTGGCTACACATTCTATTGGGTGGGGAACGCCGCCTCAGCACCACGTGAACATGGGGTCGGATTTGCAATATCCGATCGCCTGAATGGCCAGCTGGTGGGTGAACCAACGGGCATCAGCGCGCGACTGATGACTGTTCGCCTACGACTCGGAACAGGTAAGTTTGCTACCTTTATAAGCACGTACGGTCCGACCATGTGTTATCCTGATGACACGCGTGATCAGTTCTACACTGAGCTATCCTCCGTGATACGGTCTGTGCCGAGGATCGACCGACTATTTCTGCTGGGTGATTTCAACGCGCACGTTGGGCGTGATGCATCGGTGTGGACAGATGTTATCGGTTCGCATGGCATTGGTTCAGCGAATGCGAACGGTGACAGGCTGCTCTCAATGTGTGCCACTCACGGCCTGACGATCATGAACACTCGGTTTGCACTGAGTGCGAATGATATAGCAACCTGGACGCACCCACGGAGTGGTCACGCTCACCTGCTCGACTATGTCATCGTACGTCAGCGTGATATACGTGAAGTGCGCATGACACGTGTATTGCGTGGAGCTGAGTGTGGCACTGCTCACAAGTTGGTGCGGACCAAACTGTACATATATTTTCGTAAATCTATGTATTGCACTCCCGCTGTGAATCGGCGTAAATTTAACATTCTCTCCCTCGGTGCTGTGGCGAAACGTACTGAGCTGCAGAAGGCGATGGCTGCACGCCTGTGTGGTGATGTGGACTGCATAGCCACAGTGGGCGACCTGTGGCACCACATTCGCGATCAGGTGACAGCTGCTGCCGAGGAGACCATCGGGCGCGCAAACTGTAAGCGGTCTGATTGGTTTGATGACAACAATGCGACGATCGGCGCATTGGTGTCGGAGAAGAATGCAGCATTTGCTGCACATGTTGCAGATCCCAGTGACTTGGGGAAGAAGAGTCAGTTTCGCAAACTTCGACGGCGACTGACCCGAGAGCTCCGTCGCATTAAAAATGCATGGTGGACGGAGAAGGCGAAGCAGATGGAATGCTACGCCGAACGCCGCCAACACAAGGAATTCTTTGACTCCTTGAAGGCGGTGTATAGACCAAGGTTGGAGCTGCTGAGGACACTGATCGATGGTAGTTCAGGCGCTACCTGCACACAGACTGCAGACATAATGCAGATCTGGCGGAAACACTTTGACTGTCTCTTGAACAACCGTTCAGAGATCGACTGACCTACATTGAACTGCCTAAAGCAGCACGATGTGAAGATGTGTCTGGCGGATACGCCGACACTGGATGAGACGCAGAGAGCACTTGCTCAGCTGCGAAACGGCAAGTGTGCCGGAGTCGACAGGATCCCGCCTGAAGTATTGAAACACGGTGGACCCGCGTTGTTGACTGCGCTGCACCACTTGGTGAAACGCGTATGGATTGAGGAGGAGGTGCCTGCTGAGCTGAAGGATGCCCTTGTGCTACCACTGTACAAGGGCAAAGGTAGCAAGCAGTGTTGCACGAATTATCGTGGCATCAACTTGCTGAGTTGTGTGGGCAAGGTGATTGCCCGAATCCTGCTCAACCGCCTCGTCAGTCAGGTTGTGGAACCTAACGTGGCGGAAGAGCATTGTGGATTCCGTTCGGGTCGCAGCACTATAGATATGGTGTTTGCGGCTCGTCAGTTGCAAGAGAAGTGCAGAGAACGACACCAGCCATTGTACTCGCTTTTTGTTGATTTCACCAAGGCATTTGATACGGTGAACCGCGAGGCATTGTGGCTTGTGTTGGGTAAGTTTGGTTGCCCGCGTAAGTTTGTAAGTTTAATTGAATGTCTGCACAGTGGTATGCGAGCGAGGGTGCAGCTGAGTGGAGAGACCTCGGATGACTTTGCAGTTGTCTCTGGTGTGAAGCAAGGCTGTGTCTTAGCTCCTGCCCTGTTTAATATATATCTTCATGCAATGTTGTCTTGTGCTTCTGATGCGGCTTGTGCTTACGGTGTTCGTGTGGAGCACCGTATTGATGGTGGGTTGCTGAACATCCGTCGTTTCGGTGCGAGAACTCTAGTCTGTGAGACAACTATCCGTATGTTGCTGTTTGCTGACGACTGTGCGTTGTTTTCACACAGCGCGGATGAGTTGCAGCACATGACTAGTGCTCTGGCTTCGACAGCGGCAAAATGTGGGCTCACCATCAACACAAGCAAAACTGTCTGTCTCTTTCAGCCTTCACCGGAGGTGCAATCTTCAATATTGCTGCGAATCAGCATTGGTGCTGAAGTATTGGAAACCACCTCCCGTTTCAGCTACCTTGGAAGTGTGATGTCGACTGATCTGCAGCTACACAGTGAGTTGCGTATTCGCGTATCGAAGGCAGCAGCGGCATTCGGGAAGCTTGAGTACCGAGTGTGGAACAACCATCAGCTTACCATTAGCACAAAGCTGATGGTGTACAAATCCATGGTACTGTCCGTTCTTCTATACGGCAGTGAAACGTGGACGATGTACCGGCGGGATGTGCGATATCTCGAGCGGTTCCATCAGCAATGTCTGCGACGAATTTTGCGCATCGTGTGGTGCGCCAGAGTTGCAGACACGGAAGTGTTGCGCCGATGTATGCAGTGGACGGCATACTTTTACTGCGACACCTGAGATGGCTCGGTCATGTGAGCCGTATGGATTCGACGCGGATACCGAAACAACTTTTATACGGTCAGCTGAGTATTGGGAAGCGGCATGCTGGGAAACCAAAGTTACGTTACCAGGACATGATTAAAGTGAGCCTCACACGTTCTAATCTTGATTGCAGGTCATGGGAATCGAAAGCGGTTGATCGGCGCGTATGGCGCGATCTGATCACGAAGGCAGTTGCTGAAGTGTGGGAGAAAGACCTCATGCATGCAGAGAAGAAGCGGCAAGTGCGGAAGCGGCAAGCACCGATGAATTGTACTCCATCGACATCGAGCGCATGGTGCTGTAGAACATGCGGTCGCGAGTGCCTGAGTCAGGCAGGCCTAGTGAGCCATGAGAGAGGTCACTCGGGACTACTACCGAAGCGACGACGAGTTCTGCAGAGAACATAGGCAGAACCGGCGCAGCGTTTGTAGGTACGCTGCATTCGATTTACTAACCGCATGCTTGCATGCTAAGTCTCTTTATTTCAGGTGGTGGGTTTTCAATTTTGTCCTAATGCTTTTCTTTCCCATATAAATGCCTAGTTATACTGTCTTCTATATACTTGCAAACGTCGCTTAAGCCAGTTGTAGTTATTTCGATAACATTTTCGTGTTTGTAGCATTTCCGTAAAATAAACCTCCTGAACTCGTGCACTTACCTCGTATTCTTTTGTAAACGTATTCTTTTGTAAACAACTTATTTCATGTGCTCACTAATTTAATATTTATGTCACCGTTTGCTTGCGTGCTAAGTCTGTTTATTTCAGGTGGTGGGTTTTCAATTTTGTCCCAATGCTTTGCTTTCTCATATAAGTATCCACCTGTACTTTCTTTCATAAACTTGCACACGTCACTTAAGCCAATTCTAGTCCTTTTCGAAAGCATTTTTGTGTTCGTGGCATTTCCGTAAAGTATACTTTCTGACCTAGTGAACTTATCTCGCATTCTTCTCTAAACAATTTACTTCAGATGCTCATTACTTTAAGATATATGTCACCCTTTCCTTATGCATCACTCGATTTATTTTCTTTGTTATCTTTCACTCAAGTGATTGGCTGTTGCTTGATATCCCCGGTGAGGCTGCGCTTGATGTGCTTATTGACAAGGTGCCTACCCGTCTATTACCCACTACCTCGTCCATACTGGCTCCAGGAGACAGTTGGTCGTTGCTGGAGGGGACAGGGTGCACCGTCCTTGTGGCCGTGTTAGGATCAAAGAGTGATTCCATGCACTCAGTGTGGAGCGGACTACGGTCCAGCCACCGCCTTGTGTGCGTTTGATTCCCCAACTACAGCGTGCTTGTGTTTGCCTGTGAAGGAGTGTGGGCCGGGTCTGTTGATAAAACGTGGCTCCCATCCACATGCCTCCTGGTCTTATTCCTTCAGGTTTACGCTGGATATGGGGTGTGTGGATGGAGCTGTGGGTGGTGCAGCGCAAGCCATCCATGGCCCCTCTGTAAGCGCAGACGTCCTGTGGCTGGCCACAGTGACAGGCAAATCCGAAACCGGATGCCGCCAACCATATACATATATATATATATATATATATATATATATATATATATCTCGCAAATCGATTGTACGAGCCGGAGTTGTGTGTTCAGAAACGGCTCGTTCAGACGTTAAAACTGCCTTGGTCCACTCGAACTTCGACATCCGGCTCACGAAATGGAATGTACGCCGCACTTGTGACCTGACGGATATTGATCGTGCTTGATCAGTGACCGTGAACCGAATATGTCTTACCAACCTTTACATTGTGTCAAACCTTTTTATTTTTCAATATATAATTGTACAAGCCTGAAGAGGAATTATTGGAAACATTTGTCTGCTTGCATCGACTTTTGATTGAGGAATAATGGACAAAAATCCTTAGAGCGTTTTACTTAGCGATCGACAGCATTGGTTGACGGTTTGTGGTATGCATCTCGGATGTGGCCTTTTTTAATGCCACAAACGTTGCTGTGTGACAAGGGATTTGAAATATCCTGGATTGTGTGTCTGCAGAATTGTTAAAAAACCATGTGAAGATAAAAGCTGATCCACACAGCCTAGATCCGAAAGACGAAGTGAACTAGATAGCGCTAGTGAAGCTAGATCGAATGAGTGTTAGCCCACGTTTGAGTGATGAGGTTTGAGTCAGTGCATCAGATCTGAGTACGAGGCCGAAGCGAATGCGACCGCAAGGCGGAACACTCTTAGGACTTGGCTTTTCCCAATGCTTTTAGCTGGGGTTCCACGTGCCCCGCACTACATTTGTAGGTTTGTCCGCAACGCAGGGAGCCATTGATGATATCCCAGTGGTTGAGATCACCAATTTGCCTTCCTCTAATTGACATCGACTGCAGTTCTTGGACAGTGGAGTACAGTAAAGTCAGTACAATTGTTGCTTCTTAGCACCTTTCCACGTAGCACTGGTAGTGGTTGAAATGCTGGTTAATGTGATCCAAGAAACCGACAGTGTTTGCATCAGAACTGCGCTCCGCTCCTCAGTTTACCAGCCAGTGGGTTGAGCCGCTTCCTTGCAACAACCGTACGCGAACTTTCACACGTACCGGCTTATTCTCTTACCATGCACTCAGTCTGTGCTTGAATGTGGCCTTGCGCGTAATTATCCCGCTCGGACTGAGAAGCACCTTAGTAGAATGTGAACAGCTTGTGATATTATAACAACGGTTGATTTTCTGGGCTGTTAGTGTCTTTTTGCCAACGTTATTACCAGCTGTCCTCTTCTGACTTGGAGCAACACTTATTGTGGAGGATTAGGTTGAAATATCTGCTTTGCTAACCAAAAATATGGTTCTTTTCATGGTCAGCCTTGGTCATTAGATGGTATATTTCTGAGATCGGAAGTGCACACCTTTTATTAGAGGGATAAACGTGCATTCCACGCAGATGCAGACGAAATAGATAACTTGTATATTCCTCGACGACCCGAGAAGCCGTACATGGCGTGAACAAACATTTCATGCTATAGTATAGTTAGAATTATGATCCCAAGCTTCATATTTATGTCACACAAATACTCTGGATTGTTTGCTGACATTTTCGATCTGTTGCTGAATCAGTGTTCCACAAATACACGTGACAGGTTTTCGGGCGTGAAAGAATATGGAACGAAAACTGCTGTGAACCAAAAGTTGTATGTAAGTGTTCATTTCGTCCTAATACATGTGTTTGTTGTAATTCTGTCAGCCGTCATCCATACCGTTCTCCGAAACACTATCCATGGATTGTGACGTCCTAAACTTAATTACCGCGTGTCGCACATTACCCACCAGTTAATCGACAGCTTGAAGTTATGTAGTGTACATCACCTTCTAGTATCGCTTGAAAATCTATCCCAAAGCTTTGAATAGTGGATTAGAAAGAAACGTTTTTTGATCCTCGAAATACAATTCGCAATGGCGACTGGTTTTATTGCGGTTTGCGTATCGAAATAATTGAATCAATCAACTTATACTCTTGACAATGCGAGACACACCTGTGAAGGCATGATCGGACAAGTGCATCCATCAAACGTTGATCTAGCATGGAACTTTAAAATCGAAATGAAGATCATGTAACTACTCCAAAGTCACAGTTAGTCGATGAGTGAAACGATATAATGCCCACTGGCCTTTTTGCACTCGCAAATGTTATTATAGAACAGTCAGCTCACAGCAGAGATTTTGATGACGAAACACCTACTGAATCAAAAGAAAGCTGCACTCTGTGAGTGTGCAAAGCTTGCTGTTGTAGAACCATCAACCAGTTGGAACACTGTCTCTACAGTCAAGAAGGTATTGGTACTTTTATGAAATTCGTGTTCAAGTATGTGGGCAGGTATTTCTGGCGGTACCTAATCACAGACTGACGTACCTGCAGAGAAGAAAGTTCGCCGATCTGGTGGTTCGGAACTTGCATTCGGCCACGGAGTACTGTTTAGTTTTTGGGTAGTATACGGTTCATCGCATCATTCTCAAATTGGGGCTAGAAATGTGTGTATTTGTTGCAAGATACTGAATGATACAACTAGGCAGCACTTCATACGCTGTAGTCAAAACGGATCAAGCTTGTGCATATCGCATCTTTCGGAGTATTCCCAGTTTGAAGAAGCATCTAGGAGGCGCTTTTTGAATACTCTATGTAGTTGTTATAATTCAGAACGGTCACGCTTCTTTGATCTGTTATACACCATTTCATAGTATTTCAGCATGGGTCGAACAATTGATAGGTAAAATTGATGCACTGACTCATGTAGATGGAAATTCCTAAATAGCAATCCCGTTTGTATGGCCTAATTGTACACCGAAGTTAAGTGAGTAGGAATATCTCATTCACAGGTCCCTTTTCGTAGAACAAAGACTAAGTGGTTTACCATAAAGAGTCCGGCCAATTTGAGTTGAATATTAATTGCGGGAAATTGCAAGACGCATGTCAGCAGAGTCAGATATCTTTCACTTTAAGCACCCGGTTTCAAGTGCATGAGTGATATGTTTAATCATGCCGACAGCATCAATGGAGGCATGCGGACAGAAAGTGTATAGCATTTGTATGTCATCTTCAAAGATGCATGGTGTACCGAATTTCACTAGTTTGAAGGTATCGTTAACAGTAGCGGCGTAGGGACAATTCCTTGTACCACATCATTGGTGACAGGTGCGTTGCCTCAAGTTTTTATTATTGAAGTTGTACCGTATGCGTACGCTTTATAAGGTAAGAAGTGAACCAAGAAAGGATGGGGTCGCCGATCCCGTACCACATCATGCCAGCTAATCATTTTCTTTGATACAACTTATGAAATGCCCTATCCATATCGAGGCAAATTAGAGTTCATGACATACCCGTATCATGTGAAGTAGTGAAATGGCTTAGAAGTTTCATTTGCACATTATTCAGGGCCGAGTACCCAGAAAGGCAGGCCGACAGTAGTTAATTAATGGTCTGGCAGTTCTAGATTTACGTCTCGACAAGTTTAATAGGATAGATATCTTATATTACTCACGAGTAGCAGGCATTCAGCTGTATTTCTAATGCTTTGGATGTAGCGTCTAGTGACAGGACGTCATCACCTAATAGGCTAACCACTGTCAGTGACAGTGGTAGATAGGTGATGCTATATTCCAGTTAGTTTGCAAATTATGTAGCCCAGCCAACGTCCCCCATGGCTCAGTGGCCTAAGCTACTGGCTAGTTGGGATCTGCCTTTAGCTGTCATGGGTTCGATCCTCCTTAGAGGACCAAGGAAATGCGCGCCGCTGACGAGCCCCAATAGGGCGAAACGCGCCTGACGCTTTTCCGGACAAGGCTCTGCTATGTAGCTTGTGAACTATTGGGATGGAATCCTTATCAGGATATGTATTTTGATTATCGGACGACAATACTTAGACTCAAAAAAGTAGCCTGATGGTGTCTGGGAAAAACGTTGTCTTCTTTCCAACGAACTTGCACAGTGCCAGCTTTCAATGTTAGGTTGAACGTATTCAACAATAGCACGAGAATGTTATCCCCACCCAATTTCATTACTAAAAGACAATATTGTTTAGACCCCAGAAATATGACAAATTAAATGAGAAGTGCGCTGGTTGTTTTAAGAATGTAAGAACTGGATTAGAATGCACCAACTGATATAAAAAATTCCATCCTAAGTGCGGTCTCACTAGCCTAAGCCAGGTGTAGTTACGAAACAACACGACCGAGTCCGTTTATTTCTTCACAAAGTATATGGCTATTCCACACAGCCGCTGCATAGTAATGCTGGTGCAGCAGTGCGACAAACCGGTGAAGATCGTAGAACGATCAACTACCAGATGACCAGTTGTACTGGATCCTTAGGAATCGGGGCCTCGAGCTCGATTTGCAGCATAGAACCAATTCGAAACAGAGCAGCGAAACCGGGAGTGATGACCCTGAGCACGCTGTAGGCACCTCAACCATGTTGACTTCAGCCGAGGTACGGGGGTCCGCTTCTGAAGACGCTCACGGATAGTACAATTCAGTAAACCCTCGCGGTGCATTCAACGCTGCTGAGGGAACAACAACATATGGGTCCATTGTTATTATCCACACGACAGGGGCCCCATTCACCATGGCTTCGATCGCTGCTAAACTAAGTGCAGTTGTGGACACCAACACAATCACTGGACTTAACGCACCGTATGTTTTCAGACGAAAGGGATCAACTATACACAACGCATGAAAGCAAATGCTAGACAGTACCATAATTCTCTTAAGGTTACATATACAAGTGTGCCAGAATCCGAAGCGAACTTCGCCGAAGGTAAGCTGCTACGTGGCTAGAGATAGTGGGACGTCATGTGTCAATGAGGTTCAACCAAAGACATCCGGTATGATGCGCATCGTCCGTCATCCAAGTTCAGCACACGTTGTTGTACTACAATTACCTCAATTGACGTTTTTGTCAAGAAATGATGTAGAGGTCATTCTGTTGTCAGGCACTCGTCTCCGAACAAGTCATTGCACTGAACGCACTTTGCCAGACTTCCTATGGAGTGAACGCTAGCAACGCAAACTGAATGCGGTTGAGTAACGTAAACACAAAGAGATAAAATCGCTCCTTATTCACGGTGTCCCCGAGCTCTTGGCTCCCGGCTAGTTGTAAGCTTGTGCACATCACCGACATAAATGGCGCTTCAATCGCGAAGTACGCGCACTCGAAAATGTGATCGCCACTTCAATGTCAAGGTTTTCATCATCGCTCAAATGCACTAGGAGCGGCCCACGAGTAACACTGCAAAACAAACCAGTGGCAAGGGAGGTGATGGAAACGTAGCACAAAATACGCAAGAAGCTACCGTCCGAAATACGTATAAAATCGATGGACATATGGCTACAAATAGGCGGAACGACGCTTGAAATCCAGTCCTTATTTGCGACATAGTCAGCGTGCCGGTCAAACGTGGGATGCAGTCATAACACTCCATCAGCTGAAGAGTATGTGTTTGCAGCCAACTAATAACGCTGAGAACTATGCATGCTTACTCGGAATGGCCCCAGGGCCAGCGACTACGGTTGAAATGCGCACTACTGACCAGTTTCAATAGGGAGAAACCAATGCACAGGACGTTTCCGGATAGGTAGCTCACCTTTGCGGCATGCAATCTAACGGCGATGGACCAACTAAAATAATACCTAAATCCATCTTGTCATTCGTAGCGAGAAAATTCGTCGTCTCTAACTACCCCTCGCAATTGTTCTTTTTAACTTGTATGTGATGCCGAAATTGCTTCATTGGGAGCCTACTCAATTCATATTCCCAGAAAAACTTGTCCTACTGTATGTTGATGCGAATGTAAGGGAAAATGTAATTGATCACTGACATCTAGACTCAATGCGTTTCGGCGTTGTAGTTCAATAGGTCTATTTAGACAATTCCTTCCATAGTTTTGTATATAGAGGGTTTTACGATGTGCACCTTATTAAAGTGATATAAATCTGTGAAAATGCACTTTTGCTGCCACCAGACTATCATGTAAGGGGTGCCAAGAATGTGCAAAAATAATGCTCAGTACATTTTCCTCTTACCTAAACTACTTTCAATTGCGAGTAGTCAAAGTTGAGTGCGTAGAGCATACTCGCGTCTTCAACGTAAATTGGTGCATTGTGGGTTCACAAAGACACCAAGTTCATATAAATTCCATTCATCTAAACAACATACCACACCAACAGTTGGTTTGCAGCTTCCTACACTTATATGAGCGCACATGAATTGGAACATTGCTGTGAAGTCACAGACATGAGCGCTACCAAATCGATTATGATGTGTGCCATGGCCCATGACGGCCAGAATGAATTGAGTCTTGTAGTGCAACAGCAAACATGCTCTTTCAGTATCTTGTAACGTTGGATTTTATGGTTGTTTTAACCTTCGAAACGTCCATTTGTTTTACTGACTGCACGTCCGTTGTCACAAACCGTTTTGGTGAGTACCTCGCTACACGTTTCTCGCTCTGTCTGATTCGCGTCCAATTCTTGTAGCCTGCACAATACACGTTGGGTTCAGTTGCCTCCGACTTCTATACTGTCCTATTTGACACGTCTTACGTGTCATTGCTTACCGACTAGTATCCCAGGTTCCGCCCAACAGTCTATTAGCTCAGCAGAGCTATCTTTGTTTTAGTGAATTTAGCAGTTTGACGCTTACAAGAATAATTCGGTTTATTTGCGATAACCAGCATTGTTTCTAGGCATACCAAACTGTCCACAAGTGTCTTTCCCCCGGCACCTTGCCACCTGGGATTCATGACTGACAATGTCTGACAGATAGATCAAACCAATGGAACTTAAAGTATAAGTTATCTGTGCCGCTGTATGAGTATGATTTACGAAAACCACGGAGAAACTAATTTTGCTTGGCAATTTTTTTCTTTATTGCAATTTTAAAGGTTTTGATCCTGCAGACTTGCATCCGACTAATTCCACAGACACTTAGGGTCCGTTCACATGGATATCCTTTAAAACACTGAATGTCCAAGGGCAGGCCAGACGCGAGTGTGCTTGAAAGCTGTTCACATTTTCACTGAAAAACGAATTTGTTTTCTCGTTCTTTTCTCTAGAAAGAACAACTGCGAAGTTTGAGGGCAAACTGCTTGTAGTCGCCATTGAAGCCGTTGCGTCCTACAAGCGCAACGGTTGTGGATTTGTGGCTGGCACTTAGTTTTGTGGCAGAAGGACTAATTTCAAGTGCTAATATGATCGGATTAAATACTTCAGTGTTAGTCAGCAACCAGTTAGTGGTGAGTAGTGGACCGATGTCGATTTTGTGAATCAGGATAATACCAAATAGCATACAGGAGTAGTGTTTTATAACGTAACTGAAGACCACGCCATCTAACCAACCAAGCAATCACTACGGATTCAAGGTCAGTCGAAACGTTGCTCCGTTAAACAACCACTCATGCGACGTGCCTGATCCGTCAATGCATCGGACAGAACGCGAAACATGTCGAACAGGTTTGACAGCACCACTCTTTCTGTCAAATTGGTTTGACAATCCTGGTCAATTGACTGGATTGCGGGTGTCGAGCTTCCGCGTGGAACAGGTGAACGAAAAGTTTCACCGAACTGACTGGCTGTTGTCTGGACATTAGACTTGCATGTGATGCAGGTGAAGTGAAGTGGTTGTGGGGTTATGTTTTCCGTTTGTTTCCCATCTCATGCGGACCTAGGTAATAGGCGCATACAGTTAGCGAAGAAGATGACTCTGTCCGACTTTTAAGAGCATTCGGTATTTTTTTCGTTCACACGGAAGCTCTCATACTGGGACGCTGACCTTGCTATTGTCTTATGTTAACACCGATTTTTATTACTGGCTTCATCTCCCTATCAAAAGTGGTCAGTTTGTTACGATTCCATAGGATTCGCTGACGATTTTTCAGCAGGCGTGTCACTTGAAAAATCGAGAGCAAGTCACTGTTATGTTGATAAGAAAGTATATGTCAAAGTACGTTTTGCGCGAATGGATTGCGAAGCACAATCGAAATGGGGATCGCGATTCGCATCAAACTGAACTCCGGTAAATTCGATCACTGGGGCCGAAACTGATGAAGCAGCCGAAGCACCCGAATTTGGGTGCTGACCTACCAATAACATTTCACCACACTACACGTTGCAAGATTCTTTGATCTCATCAGGTCGAGCGAGCGGTCGCTCGAACCCGAAGCCATTGGGTTTTAAGCCGAAACCTATAGCAATAAGACATCTAGTCACAACTTGTAGCTCTTGGCATAAAGATTAGTCAGGCCCTGGGATACAGATGTCGCATCCCGGAAAGCTCCATCACATGCGTGAGGTGCGTGCTCTTAGATCGTTTGGATTATTCTTCTCTATCCTCTCTCTACCTTCTTGCAGCGCTGTACTTGTGCGCTCATTCGAATTGGATTTACAAGCCCTACACAATGATCCATCATAGATGGAGTTGTCTTCTACGATTAAAGTCCGTGCCATCACTAGCGTTTTCACGGTTATCCTTGATTAAGCGCAAGTGGATAACTCAAGCACATTGAGCCGATTGCCTTTTTGTGTGACAGCATTCCATACAGATTTCTCGACTCAGTGCCGAAAGCTTAAGCTTATTCCAATCCAGCGTTTCTCAACGCAACTGTGAAAGAATTTGTGATCTCTCAAGCTGTGTTCATCATTGTGATCAGATTCAGTTAGCAGGTTCCAGTCACTCAACATTCTTTGTGACTTTGCCAGTCAGTGCGTCTGCATAACCAATCACACGGACAGCACGACCACGCCGACCGCTTACTTGACCTTACAACCACAACGCTCACCTGATGATGTGCACCGCTCTCAAAGCTGGCAACGTACAAAACGCTAACCCACCCACTTAGTCAGGTAACGACATCACGTTGAATGGCAGAAATGCGGACCCGAAAACGCTCCAAACAAAAGGCGTTTATGGGTTACGAGAATGGTGAAAATAGGTTTTGCTGGCTCACACTGCTTGGCGTGGTATCATCCGAAATGTGCCAACGTGTCCCAACAACAAGTATGAGAGCAAAATAGCCCCCAAGGTGTGCTTTGGTTCGGTACTGCGTACTCGACCATCCCACTCGTTAAGGGCTTCCTTATCTCAGTCCAGAAGTACGACCTGTAAACCGCAGAAGCCGAGCAAAGGATGAACGGTAAGATAACTTCAACAGCAGCGAGTATGTACCAGGGAAGCGTAGCGGCTTCTAAGCAAAGGAATGCTGCACAAACTACTTCCATTAAGCCACAATCAGCCACGTCCCCATCGCCGTTGCCTTTTCCAACTTTGATAGAAGGCCGGGCGAAAACTGACCGTAGTTATGGGAGTCAAACAGTACTGATGTCAACGAAACTCAGGCACCAGTCGAAACGCTTGGTTACGCAAATTCACTGCACCTGACACCTAGCATTAACAAGGATGAAGCAGCCGGACACCAACCCACGGTAGCTGTAGCTCAAATGTCTCTTGTCGGGACAAAGCCATCTGGAACATGAGGTACATATGCGAAGATTGCTGCAAAGGTCATCCGGGAGGTCGCCGTTGCGGCCTCTTCTATTGTAAACATCGTTAACGTGAATAGATAAATAAATAAACTCTTATTCTCGATATTTTGCTGCACGCCAAACCAGACAAACATTAAACAATCAACACTTGTCAGCAGATTTTGACAGATGATTACCTTAGCTTGTAGAGCAACGAAAAATGGACCCAGCAAAAGTGTCCGGACTGTTATGGGCTCAACTATCCCTGAATCTCTCGTCAACACATTGTTTGGTAAGTAATCAGACGGCTAAGACCAGTGGAACTCATTATGCTTGCTGATGAGTTCCAAAGCCAAACCCAAAAACTTATTGCGAATTACTCGACATCCGAACTCTTCACGCGATGGAGAACCCAGACTTATCCAACTAACGCTAGAATACTCCACCGAGGTAGAAAACCGTTTGCTATCCGCAAGCGCGCTAAGACACGGATCCTGTGGGATACGCATTTATCCAGATGTCTCTTGGGGCGTGAGACAGTTAAAAATAAACACCGAAGAGGGACAGCAAGCAACTCCGCCTTAACACAAGTTACGTACATGACATGCCAGAACGTCCTTGCAACGATGTTCAAGAGGCCGCAAAGCAAGCTTTAGAACGGTGGCGGTTCATTCGTGAATGATTTTCTTTGGATAATACTGTGGCGCTTTCGCTCACCAAGATGCCTCTCTCACCATATTATAGAGGATGCGGCCCCAGAATTCTAAAACTTATAGTTCAGTCAGAGCGAAAAGCAACGGATATTTTGGATTGATGGCGGAGAAATCGGAAGTCTTCTTTCTGAACTTCGGTTAAAGGTTACAGAAGCTATGCAAAGTTGAAACACCAAAGCACCTGAAGCAGTAAAATTACCGACGATGATACAGTGCTTAACTTGACTGCTACTTTACTCGACTCCGACGTAGTTCTAAAAGAAGATTGCAAAGCAGCCTGACCGAAGCATGTTTTAGACGACGTATCGTTATCTCGTCAAAAAGCGAGTAACTGCCGACATCGCATCAGTCGACATTCTCCCACACTTGACCCCCTTCACTCCTCTGTGGGACCTTAGAGAACGGGAAAGCGGCCTGCTTGTATCCGAATACTCAGGGTCTTTTTATTAAACCGACCGGACTGAAAGATTGCTTGTGTATTCCGAAAAGCTGCAGATCCGAGTAACACCAGGACGTATGTACGGAGGAAACTGTTCGCACACACACGCAGTACAATTAACTCGATTGAGGTTCTCATTCCAACCGATCAAATACAAGCTCACATGATAGGCCGATGAGTTCTAAATAGAAGTGTGCGTAGGATAAGCCAATGGAGGGCGAAAACATAGCAAAGTATTTGAACACGACATTGTCCCCTCCTCTGATCGTAAAAGTGTAGGCACTACATGTCCATGAACGACCTAGGTTAATGTTAGCACCTCGAAGAATTGTCTTGTGGTGTTATCCGTTAAAGCGTGTCGGTGGACGGCGGTGTATCCGACCGAAACGTCGTAAGTTTGTATTATTTGGTACCGAGAGTTGTGTAGTGTGTTCGTCTGTTAAATAGCAAGTTGAGAAAGCGCTGTATGCAGCCAACTTGCATTCACCTTGTTCTCATCAGCCAACTTGCAACTTCCTGGAGTGCACACCGATTCCACAAGGGTCAACGTTCTGAATACATTACCTCCATTCCGGGAATGGGGTAGTCTCAAACGAACAAATGTCCCTGGGGGTTACGTTTTCCAAACGCGTCTACATTTAACCTGGTAAACAACCCGTCTTTCGTATTCTCGATGATCGGCGTTTTCTTCTTATGTGAACGCTGCATTTAATCGAGTTCGAATTGTTCGCCCCAGCATTTCCTCCGAGAGGGTCCCCGCCGTTGCAGTATATGGAGTGGTTCTGTATACCTCCCATGCAGATACCAACGCGTCGTTGCAGGATTCTCCGGAAAGCCGAAGGACTTGTTGAGCTCCTTTCAAAGTACGCTTAAGTCGTTCGAGAAGTCTATTCGCTGCAGGATTATAAGGTATAGTCCTCGTGTGTCTGATACCATTGCGTCTTAGGAATTCAGGATACTCGTTACTTCGAAACCGTGGGCCGTTATCAGTGACTATTTCTTCTGGGAAACTGCACTTTGCAAACCAACAACGGAGCCACTTTATGATGATGGCTGTAGTTATCATCCAGCATAAAATAGCCTCTTGCCATTTGCTGTAGAAATATGTAACCAGTAGCACGTTTGGCTTCTGCGGAGGTGCTTTGGCAAAAGTGCCTAAAATATCGATGGCAATTTTTGCCCATTGCTTCATTGGGTACACGATAGTTTGGACTGGAGCATTCAGGGGCGTCACACTCTCATCGGATTGTTGGCAAGCGTAACGTTCCAGAATGACCGCCTCGACATTGGAATGCAACTTCGCCCGCCAATACTATTGTCGTATCCGAGCTTTTGTTCGCACAATCCCTGAATGACCTTCGTGCGGACATGCAAACACCATAGGAATAAGGGCTGCGGGGACCACAAATTGCTCGCCTCTAATAATGCAGTTGCTCATAGTAGCAAGTCGTTCCGTAAGGTATAGTATGGAAGTAACTCAGGTTGGACCTTGGTACGACTGGGTCATGAAGTGGATATGTACTCATGAAGCTTCGCTAGGACAGGGTCTTTGTCAGTGGGCTATAACATCAGGGCAAAAGTTCTTGTAGGTGTTCCGTCTGTGCGATGCGATATCATTTTCATCTCATCTAAGTCCTCGTTTTCCCCTCCGTTGGACAGTGCGAGTCTCGACAAGGCATCTGTAACTTGATTGAAGCATCCTGGCATATATTTTATTTCGTAATCGTAGTTCAACATACGTGAGTGCCAGCGACTCAAGCGTACCGGATTTTGACCTTCGTTACCGCGACTTAGTAACGTTTTAAGAGCAGAATGGTCGGAGCGCAAAGTGAATCGACGTCTGAATAAGTAAAATTGCCATTTCTCACATACCCAGACGCATGCGAGGGCCTCTTTTTCGCTGGTGGAATAATTTCTTTTGTATCAGACAAGGTACGTGCAGCGTACGCAATCACTTTCTCCTCGCCGTCGCGCAGCTGGGACAGAACTGTACCCAAGCCAACATCTGAAGCATCCGTTGAAACAAACTTTGGACAGTGCTCACTGAAGATCGCTACCTTGGGAGTGGATTCAATCATCGCTCGTATGGTCATGTAAGCATTGTCTTGTTCAGTGGTCAAACGAAACTCCTGGTTGTGACTCGTCAACCTCCGTAACGGCTCGGCAATAGTCGCAGAATTCGGTAAATGACGAAGGTTATAAGAACACAAACACAAGAAATGTTTCATCTCTGTAACGTTGCATGTTTTTGGAAAATCAAGAATGGCTCTGGTGTTCTGCCCGTTAGGCGTAATACCCGAGGTGGAAATAGCATGTCCATTGAAGTTGAACTCTGTTACAGCGAGTTGGTATTTGTTGGTATTTAGGCGGAGATTTAGTCCATTCAGTCTATGTAGGACATTATGAAGGTTCTCCTGATGTCCGGTGGGGTTACTACCAAAGACACAAATATCATCCATATACACAACACATCCTTTGAGATCTGATAGCGATAGAGTAATAAATTTCTGCCAAGCTGCTGGGGCACTACTAAGGCCCATTGATGGCGCTATGTATTGATATAAACCCGTGTTGCGTGAGGAAAGCAGTCAAATGTCGGCAATCTGGTGTCAGTGGCACTTGGTGGTATGCACTGCGCAAATTCAGCTTTGAGAAAAGTTTGGCGTTTCATAGCTTAACAATCAACTCGTCGATAGAAGACGGAGGGAACTTGTCCACAAGTATATGTGGATGAAGCGCTCTCAGTTCGGTGCATAGACGAATAGAGCCATCTTTCTTTTGAACGGCAACTAGTGGATGAACCCATGCAGAACACTTTTTGGGTTCAATCAAGTCTTCCATGACCATATTTTTCAAAGCTTGCAACAAAGCCTCCCGCCTGGCCAGAGGTACAGGCCTAGGTTTAGAAATGCTGAACGGTTCGTAATCCGTGCTCAACCGAAAGCGGTGCATTGCTTTCTCACTCTACCAATATGCGGAAGGAAGAGATTTGGGTAACTGGAACGTAACGAATGAAGGTTGACGCTGGCAGTGGTCGTCCGGCAGACGCATGGTGATACGTTCAAAAAGACCATGGCATTACGTCCCAATAGAGGCTTATTATCAGTTTTAGAGACGTAAACTTCAATTATACTCTTCCTACTGTTTATAAGAAACATCGAAATCGTAACAAAATCGAGTATGTCTACAGCACGATTGGAGTAGATGCTGAAAGTGTAAGCTGAAGGATGTACAGTTAGCTGAGCAAAACGCTGTTTGTAAAAACAATATGGCACAACTGTGATTGGTGAAGCGGAATCTAGTTCCATGTCTAGACAAACGGTTTTGTTTCTAACTTCAAAATACACATGACGAATATCTGGCGAAGGCAGTTTGGGTTCTTGAGTTGGAGACGAAAGTGGATGTTCGCATTCATTAATAACATATATGGATTGTTCAGTGGTGACCGGAGAAGCTCTGGAGTCATTTGCAGAACCAAGTAAAGAAATGGCGCGGTAACGACAAATCCGGGCAAAATGACCGGTCTTACCGCAACACCGGCAGATTTCACTCTTTGCAGGACACTACTTATCACTTGCCCGATGTTCAGCATTTCCACAATGGTAACACTTATTTCTAACTGAGGATCGCGTCAGAGAGCGTGTAGATTCCAAATAGTCACTTTCAGAAGCTCCTGTGTTAGACAGGAATATTTGGTTTTGTTCCGTGACTGCGACCTTCGCGCGAGCCACCTCACAGTCCTTGTCCCATGTAAGCTTTTCTGCTTTCTCCATTAAGAGACTCTCTCTGATACGAGAATCCGCTAGACCAGAAATCAATTTTTGTGTTAGCATGTTTTTTCTTGGAAATACAATTGTAGTCACACTTTCGAACAGAACAAACAAGACGGGCAATGAATGCATTCTCTGATTCACCAGATGCGTGTTCCAGCTGCGAAAAATTGTACCGATATGTGTAGGTGTTCACTCTAACACCCGAATGTTCATCGAAGGCCGATAAGGCCTCTGTCAACGTGCGTTTCTCCCGCAAGTTTAGAGCATCAAACATACGTCGACCCACTGAACCGAGGTGCAAGCGCAAAATCTTTAAAGTATCCTTCGTTTTCAGCGTCACGGATGGATTGAGAACTGGAAGCACAGAAATATAATCTGAAAAACTAATTTTCCAGTCTTCCCAGCATTCTGCATTTAGAGTAACCGCAGAATTAGTTCAGAAAGGCGAAAAGGCAGTAGCATGCAAAGACTTCAATAACACGCGACGAAAATTTGTCGGATCCCGAGGAAGCAGCGGACCAGAGTAGCCCCGGAATGTAAGTATGGAGGAACTTGTTCGCACACACGCACAGTACAATTAAATGGATAGAGGTTCGCATTGCAACCAATCAAATGCAAGATCACATGATAGGCCAACGAGTTCCAAATAGAAGTGTGAGTAGAATAAGCGAATCGAGGGCAAAAGCAAAGCAAAGTATTTGAACATCACAATCGTCAAGCTTCCGGGCAATATGATGTCATTGGTATCACCGAGTCGTAGTTGCACACTGGAATGACGGACGCTGAAGTTTCTCTACCGGGCATGTCATTGATCCGGAACGACAAACTTACCAAAAGCGGAGGGGTAATCTTGTATTGTCGAAGCGACTTAGTGCGAAGCCTTTGAGAATTCAGACTCGCAGTTCCACGACTCGCTTTGGTGCCATTTGCAGTTAAATGCCAGAGAATTTTGCCTTGTTTTCTTAGTGTACCGTCCACTAACGTTACACTCGAGACCGACTGCCACCTTGCGGCTGGTTTAAGATGGGTCTACAGCGAAAGTACACTCACATAGTTGTCGTGGGTGGTTTCAACGTACATTGTCTAGAAACAATTGCCACGATCAGAGAACAATTCAAAGTCGATATACAAGATCTCGTAACCACTGTTCCTCTTTACAATCACATCACTTTGCCCACTCTGTTCAGAACAAATAACAAGTCACCTGTGCTGGATCTTGTGCTTACCAATGAGGAGCACATGATTGTTCTGTTGGTTGTTGACTGCCGGTTACATCGTAGTGATCACGCAGTTATCAGTTTCAACTTCCTCTGCTATGCGGAATATCGGAATGAGAACGATATGACTGTGCGAACCATCACAAGCTACGATAAGCCCCTTCAAATGCTTCGAAATACTGGTAGCTCGGGTTGATGAATCAATTGTTCATTTGTTCTCCGAGCTTGGCGGTTTTCTCGCAAACGTTTCACCACCATGCGAGGTGGCATCCTCAGTGCAGTGATATGCAGCATGTAAGTTTACTAAATGAGTCCCCCATCCATGATCGACCTGCAGGTGACTTTGAACGTGGCAGTGTCGATTTAGGTCCCGTGACCTCCACCCACTTCCCCATGGCTAAAGTCGGCGCCCGAGTTGTTCTGTCTCAAACCGCGTGACAAAAGGTTCTTTAGGTCTTTCTGTCGTAGTGGCTCGTATACTGAATCGATGTCCATGTGCATGTTGATTGAATGTTTCGTTGAAAACCAAGCTTCCAAGAATACTCTTTCTTTTCTTGTTTCACCACGTGCCAGGACTTCTGCTTTGCTCCTATCGAAGCTATGTCCTTCCTCATCTACATGCATTGAAACTAGCGACGATGTATAATGCTTTACACAGGCTCTCTTGTGTTCTTGTATCCTTGTTACCAATTTTCTTCCCGTCTGGCCAACATAATCCCTTTCGCAATCTCGGCAAGGTATTTTGTATACTACATTGCGTTGTTCATGTGCTTGCAGTTTTTCTTTTGGTTTTGAAAGGGTTTTTCTCAACGTGGCAGTTGGTTTGTGTGCTACGATGAGATGATGCTGTTTGAATAGTCTGGCTGCCATTTCCGATATGTTCTTCATATAAGGCAGAACAACCCGTTTCTCCGTTGTCGTTGTCGTTGTTGTTGCCGCTACCGCTGTTGTTGTGCTTGTTGTCGCCGCTGTTGTTGTTGTTGTTGTAGGCTGTATGTTGACGTTGTCGTGATTCAGACACCTTCGGATGAAGCTTCGTGGGTATCCGTTGAGTTGGAAACATTTAAGTAGGTGTTTTTCTTCCTTTTGCTTTGCTTCTGTTGTACTGCAGTATGTTTGCACTCTGCGAAACAGTGTCCGCACACAGCTTACTTTGTGGCATTTCGGGTGGTTGTTGTTAAGGTTCAGAATTTGGTCTGTGTGTGTGTCTTTTCTGTAGACCGATGTTTGCAGCTCGCCTTCCATAGTTCTTGTTACTAATACATCCAAGAA
>OX104071.1:5877107-5909805 GCA_944474145.2 Dicrocoelium dendriticum
TGTAGTGTCTTACCATCACAGTGCCTCGTGCGACGTCACAATTCACCGCACCAGTTTCCCGCATGCTAATGAAGTCCAACCAGACCACGATCTCGGTCTACAAGCCGTACCCACATCTCCCGAACCTAGTCCGCCGTCTCCCACGACCAATCGCCGTGGTCGGGAGGTGCGTAAGCCCGTCCGCTTTTCCGACTATGGACAGTGTAAATACCTTTAGTTTTGTGGATATTGTACATATTTGCCCCATTTTTGGTCGATTAACGTTTTGAAAACAAACAAAATATCAAAAAACCTCCGAAAAACCTTTTACAAAAAAGGCATACAAAAACCAAAAATATTTAAACACGCTGATCATTCATTTGTTCTTTTTGGCGTTTTCTGCGCTTGTTTGCTATTTTCTCTTCTTTACATGCCCCAACCCTTCCCTTCGATCGACTGGCCCACACGAGGAATGCTTTCGAGGACCCTTACGCGAACACTGATCGCTTCTCCGCGGGACGAGGATCGCTTCTCCGCGAGACGAGGGTCACTTCTCCGTGGGACCATGGTCGTTTCTTCGTGGGACGTGGGTCGTTTTGGCGCGCGGCGGGGTGCGGCGGGGGGAGAGACTACTCCCAAGCGCACCGTTTGGCAACAGCGGAGGTTGAGGTCCTGTCGGCGTTTTTCTGGACTAGCCAGTTTTGATAGTCCGAAAAGCCCGCTCCAACGGCTCGCCGAAATGCACCCTGCCCTGCATTCAATAAATAACAAATCGTAAACGGCACAGCGGACTCCGAATTCCGACGAACCCCCATTAACACGAACGAACGCCCATTTTTACTCGGCACGACTTCGCCTTACGAAGCTCGTTTCAACATTCCTTTTCGATTTCGAAGGCTTTCTATGTTCAGTCTTCTAGGGGGGAGCTAGGTAGCGCTCAAAAAGATAACTCTTATCTTTCATGCACAATTTACTTGTTGACCGATTGTACATTACTCCTTGTTTTAATCTTACTACCGGCTCGACACACAACTGCCTTGTAAGTTCCCGCGCTCACGTGAACGCTCTCGCCTCGCTTCACCCGTCCGCTTCTTATTATAGTCCATCGAATACAGTCCGCTGTGTCCGACTCCCATTGCCTTCTGATATCTGCGCTTAATTTCGCGCACCATCTCGGACTAGTATTACCTAGTCCCACACCCCCTTCACTCCTCTGTGGGAACTTAGAGAACGGGAAAGCGGCTTGCTTGTATACGAATACTCAGGGTCTTTTTATTAAACCGACCGGACTGAAAGATCGCTTGTGTATTCCGAAAACGTTGCAGACCCGAGTAACACCACGACGTATGTACGGAGGAAACTGTCCGCACACACACGCAGTACAATTAAATCGATTGAGGTTCGCATTCCAACCGATCAAATACAAGCTCACATGATAGGCCAAAGAGTTCTAAATAGAAGTGTGCGTAGGATAAGCGAATGGAGGGCAAAAACAAAGCAAAGTATTGGAACACGACATTGTCCCCTCCTCTGATCGTAAAAACGTAAGCACTACATGTCCAAGAACGACCTACGTTAATGTTAGCACCTCGAAGAATTGTCTTGTGGTGTTATCCGTTAAAGCGTGTCGGTAGACAGGGCGGTGTATCCGACCGAAACGTCGTAAGTTTGTATTATTTGGAACCGAGAGTTGTGTAGTAAGTGTGTTCGTCTGTTCAATAGCACGTTGAGAAAGCGCTGTATGCAGCCAACTTGCGTTCACCTTTTTCCCATCAGTCAACTTGCAAGTTCCTGGAGTGCACACCGTTTCCACAAGGGTCGGCGTTCTGAATACATTACCTCTATTCCGGGAATTGGGTAGTCTCAAACGAACAAATGTCCCTGGAGGATACGTTTTCCCAACGCGTCTACATATAACCTGGTAAACAACCCGTCTTTCGTATTCTCGGTGATCGGCGTTTTCTTCTTATGTAAACGCTGCATTTAATCGAGTTCGAATTGTTCGCCCCAGCATTTCCTCCGAAAGGGTCCCCACCGTTGCAGTATGTGGAGTGGTTCTGTATACCTCCCATGCAGATACCAACGCGTCGTTGCAGGATTCTCCGGAAAGCCGAAGGACTTGTTGAGCTCCTTTCAAAGTACGCTTAAGTAGTTCGAGAAGTCTATTCGCTGCAGGATTATAAGGTATAGTCCTCGTGTGTCTGATACCATTGCGTCTTAGGAATTCAGGATACTCGTTACTTAGAAACCATGGGCCGTTATCAGTGACTATTTCTTCTGGGAAACTGCAGTTTGCAAACCAACAACGGAGCCACGTTATGATGATGGCTGTAGTTACCATCCCGCATAGAATAGCCTCTTGTCATTTGTTGTAGAAATATGTAGCCACTAGCACGTTTGGCTTCCGCGGAGGTGCTTTGGCAAAAGTGCCTAAAATATCGATGGCAATTTTGCCTATGGCTTCATTGGGTACACGATAGGTTGGACTGGAGCATTCAGGGGCGTCACACTCTCATCGGATTGTTGACAAGCGTCACGTTCCAGAATGACCGCCTCGACGTTGGAATGCAAATTCGGCCGCCAATAGTATTGTCGTATCCGAGCTTTTGTTCGCACAATCCCTGAATGACCTTCGTGCGGACGTTCAAACACCATAGGAATAAGGGCTGCGGGGGCCACAAACTGCTCGCCTCTAATAATGCAGTTGCTCATAGTAGCAAGTCGTTGCGTAAGGCATTGTATGGAAGTAACTCAGGTTGGACCTTGGTACGACTGGGTCAAGAAGTGGATATGTACTCATGAAGCTTCGCTAGGACAGGGTCTTTGTCAGTGGGCCATAACATCAGGGCAAAAGTTCTTGTAGGTGTTCCGTCTGTGAGATGCGATATCATTTTTATCTCATCTAAGTCCTCGTTTTCCCCTCCGTTGGACAGTGCGAGTCTCGACAAGGCATCTGTAACTTGGTTGAAGCATCCTGGCATGTATTTGATTTCGTAATCATGGTTCAACATACGTGAGTACCAGCGACTCAAGCGTACCGGATTTTGACCTTCGTTACCGCGACTTAGTAATGTTTTAAGAGCAGAATGATCGGAGCGCAAAGTGAATCGACGTCCGAATAAGTAAAATTGCCATTTATCACTACTCAGACGCATGCGAGGGCCTCCTTCTCGCCGGTGGAATAATTTCTTCTGTATCAGCCAAGGTACGTGAAGCGTACGCAATAACTTTCCCCTGGCCGTCGCGCAGCTGGGACAGAACGGCACCCAAGCCAACATCTGAAGCATCCGTTGCAACAAACTTTGGACAGTGCTCACTGAGGATCGCTACCGTGGGAGTGGATTCAATCATCGCTCGTATGGTCATGTAAGCATTGTTTTGTTCAGTGGCCAAACGAAACTCCTGGTTGTGACTGGTCAACCCCCGTAACGGCTCGGCAATAGTCGCAGAATTCGGTAAATGACGAAGGTAATAAGAACACAAATACAAGAAATGTTTCATCTGTGTAACGTTGCATGTTTTTGGAAAGTCAAGAATGGCTGTGGTGTTCTGCCCGTTAGGCGTAATACCCGATAGGGGAAATAGCATGTCCATTGAAGTTGAACTCTGTTACAGCGAGTTGGTATTTGTTGGTATTTAGGCGGATATTTAGTCCATTCAGTCTATGTAGGACATTATGAAGGTTTTCCTGATGTCCGGTGGGGTTACTACCAAAGACACAAATATCATCCATATACACAACACATCCTTTGCGATCTGATAGCCATAGAGTAATAAATTTCTGCCAAGCTGCTGGGGCATTACTAAGACCCATTGATGGCGCTATGTATTGATACAAACCCGTGTTGCGTGAGGAAAGCAGTCAAATGTCGGCAAGCTGGTGTCAGGGGCGTGTGATGGTATGCACTGCGCAAATTCAGCTTTGAGAATAGTTTGGCTTTTTATAGCTTAACGATCAACTCTTCGATAGAAGACAGAGGGAACTTATCCACAAGTATATGTGGATTAAGCGCTCGCAGTTCGGTGCATAGACGAATAGAGCCATCTTTCTTTTGAACGGCAACTAGTGGATGAACCCATGCAGAACACTTTTTGGGTTCAATCAAGTCTTCCGTGGCCATAATTATCAAAGCTTGCAACAACGCTTCTCGCTTGGCCAGAGGTACAGGCCTAGCTTGAGAAATGCTGACCGGTTTGTAATCCGCGCTCAACCGAAATCGGTGCATTGCTTTTGTGACTCAACCAATATCCGGAAGGAAGAGATTTGGGTAACTGGAACGTAACGAATGAAGGTTGACGCTGGCAGTGGTCCTGCGGCTGACGCATGGTGATACGTTCAATAAGACCATGGCATTACGTCTCAATAGAGGCTTATTATCAGTTTTAGAGACGTAAACTTCAATTATACTCTTCCTACTGTTTATAAGAAACATCGCAATCGTAACAAAATCGAGTATGTCTACAGCACGATTGGAGTAGATGCTGAAAGTGCAAGCTGAAGGATGTACAGTTAGCTGAGCAAAAGGCTGTTTGTAAAAACAAAACGGCACAACTGTGATTGGTGAAGCGGAATCTAGTTCCATGTCTAGACAAACGGTTTTGTTTCTAACTTCAAAATACACATGACGAATATCTGGCGCAGACAGTTTGGGTTATTGAGTTGGAGACGAAAGTGGATGTTCGCATCCATTAATAACATATATAGATTGTTCAGTGGTGACCGGAGAAGCTCTGGAGTCATTTGCAGAATCAAGTAAAGAAATGGCGCGGTAACGACAAATCCGGGCAAAATGACCGGTCTTACCGCAACACCGGCAGATTACACTCTTTGCAGGACACTACTTATCACTTGCCCGATGTTCAGCATTTCCACAACGGTAACACTTATTTCTAACTGAGGATCGCGTCAGAGAGCGTGTAGATTCCAAATGGTCACTTTCAGAAGCTCCTGTGTTAGACAGGAAAATTTGGTTTTGTTCCGTGACTGCGACCTTCGCGCGAGCCACCTCACAGTCCTTGTCCCATGTAAGCTTTTCTGCTTTCTCCATTAAGAGACTCTCTCTGATACGAGAATCCGCTAGACCAGAAATCAATTTTTGTGTTAGCATGTTTTTTTCTTGGGAATACAATTGTAGTCACACTTTCGAACAGAACAAACAAGATGGGCAATGAACGCATTCTCTGATTCACCAGATGCGTGTTTCAGCTGCGAAAAATTGTACCGATATGTGTAGGTGTTCACTCTAACACCCGAATGTTCATCGAAGGCCGATAAGGCCTCCGTCAACGTGCGTTTCTCCCGCAAGTTTAGAGCATCAAACATACGTCGACCCACTGAACCGAGGTGCAAGCGCAAAATCTTTAAAGTATCCTTCGTTTTCAGCGTCACGGATGGATTGAGAACTGGAAGCACAGAAATATAATCTGACAAACTAATTTTCCAGTCTTCCCAGCATTCTGCATTTAGAGTAACCGCAGAATTAGTTCAGAAAGGCGAAAAGGCAGTAGCATGCAAAGACTTCAATAACACGCGACGCCAATTTGTCGGATCCCGAGGAAGCAGCGGACCAGAGTAGTCCCGGAATGTATGTATGGAGGAACTTGTTCGCACACACGCACAGTACAATTAAATGGATAGAGGTTCGCATTGCAACCAATCAAATGAAAGATCACATGATAGGCCAACGAGTTCCAAATAGAAGTGTGAGTAGAATAAGCGAATCGAGGGCAAAAGCAAAGCAAAGTATTTGAACATCACAATCGTCAAGCTTCCGGGCCATATGATGTCATTGGTATCACCGAGTCGTAGTTGCACACTGGAATGACGGACGCTGAAGTTTCTCTACCGGGCATGTCATTGATCCGGAACGACAAACTTACCAAAAGCGGAGGGGTAATCTTGTATTGTCGAAGCGACTTAGTGCGAAGCCTTTGAGAATTCAGACTCGCAGTTCCACGACTCGCTTTGGTGCCACTTGCAGTTAAATGCCAGAGAATTTTGCCTTGTTTTCTTGGTGTACCGTCCACTAACGTTACACTCGAGACCGACTGCCACCTTGCGGCTGGTTTAAGATGCGGTCTACAGCGAAAGTACACGCACATAGTTGTCGTGGGTGGTTTCAACGTACATTGTCTAGAAACTTTTGCCACGATCAGAGAACAATTCAAAGTGGATCTACAAGATCTCGTTACCACTGCTCCTCTTTACAATCACATCACTTTGCCCACTCTGTTCAGAAAAAATAATAACAAGTCATCTTTGCTGGATCTTGTGCTTACCAATGAGGAGCACATGATTGTTCTGTTGGTTGTAGACTGCCGGTTACATTGTAGTGATCACGCAGTTATCAGTTTCAACTTCCTCTGCTATGCGGAATATCGGAATGAGAACGATATGACTGTGCGAACCATCACAAGCTACGATTAGCCCTGGTCGTCTGCGTTACAAGTTGGTTGTTCTTAGTCAAAGGATCCCCGGAAGTCACCTGGCGCGAGTGCGTCCACAAATGCAGGCAGCTGATTGCAAAGGCTTCATAGGTAAGAGATTGTAAAATTGGTACATCAGTTTCTTACCTTAGAAGCAGAACTCGAAACTGGATGACAGTGCTCAACGCAGCATGGCGCGTGTAAAGAGAAGCTACAGAAACAGAAACGTGGGACATCTAGGTAGCCCAACGTAACTACTGCACTCAACTGCTAAGAGGACAAAGCCGCCTATCAGCACAATCTCGCAAAAAGCTTCAGTGCTAACCACAAACTGTTGTACAAGCATGTCAATAGCCTAAGAAGAGTGAGGCAACAATATTTTTTCCACTCAGGACGGCCGATGGCTCAAAAGGAACGGCTGTGGAAGCTGCAAACGCATTGCGGATGTAATATGCCTCCACGTTTCAAAGGGTTTTGCCACCAAGAGCGATCTTCCAACCTTTCTTGTTTATTCGCCAGGACTAACCCACACCACTTTTACCGCGGAGGCTGTCTTGCAAAAGCTGACTTCTCTATGCAAAGACAGCTCGCTGGGTGTCGATATTAATCATCCAGTGACATTGGAAGCAGCGGCAAGTCAACTGGCAGGACCTTTTGTTCAGTTTTTCCAGTGCTGCTTAGATCAGAACCAAGTTCCCGCTATGTGGAAGCTCGGAATAATAACCCCGATTCACATAGATGGAAGCAAAACTGAGCCCTCAAGGTACCGCCCACTGTTCCTTCTTTCTGTACTCTCCAACGTCATGGAATTCATCGTTGCCGGTACAGTGGTACGTTAGCTGGAAAACTGTAACATCATAATGCCTGAGCAGCACGGTTTCTGTCTACAGCAGTCATAACGAATATACTAATTGCACGCAGTAGTTGGACTGAGTCAGCTGACGTTGAGGAAGGTGTTGATGTAAGCTAGCTAGATTTGTCGAAGGCTTTCCATCGTCTAGACCATCGGACAGTACTTTCCAAGCTTTAGCCTTTCGGGATCTGGGAGCCACCTTTAAGCTGGATTGCAAACTTTCTACCTGTGGTGTGACAAGATTGGATACTAGGTCCACGTTTGTTTTCGGTGTTTATTAATGCTCTTACACAGGGAATCGCTCCAAACTTCCTAATGTTTGCTGACAATATCAAGATTTGGTGCAGGATACAGGTGAACGCCGACCAACGTCTGCTTCAGAGTGACCTAGCTACCGTATATCAGTGGTCAACCGTACAGTTACTACATTTCAACGTTAGTAAAGGCAAGGTACTTTTTATGTGACATCAGAGCAGCTACTCATACCTGCTGGGAACGAATGTTTTGCAATAAGCAACTGTCAAACGTGACTTGGGTGTCCTGGTTCAAGTTTACTTGGGTTGCTCTAGGTAATCCGAAAGAGCATTGACGGCTAACAACCCACATGTTGTGCTGCCGCAACCGACGTTTGGACGAAAAACAGATCCATTTTTCGACAAATGCTCAGTGCGTATGTTCTTCCCCATGTCTAATACGCAATCCAATTTTGGCCTCCATTGCAGAAACACCATCTTAATGCACTGCAATAACCACAATGTCGGGCATCTAAGAATGCAATTGGAATGCGCAATTGTAAATATAAGGAATGGCCAAAATTATTGGGGGTATTCAGCGGACGCTATCGCAGTCCAGGAGGCGACTTGATTATGGCATGCTTGATTCTGCAAGATCCACATCATGTGTGCTGCCCTTTACTGCGACTCAGCACCAATACCACACTGTGGGGCCACTCATCGAAATTCGTAAAACAGTATAGCCGTCCGGAGTGCCGCATAAATTTGTTTTACATTCGTGTCTGTTACTCGTGGAATGCTGTCACAGAGTCGGTCTTCTCTTCACTGACAATAACGGTGTTTAAAAGACAGTGGGATGATACACTCATCCACTTACATTTTGTCACTTAGCGCTACCTCTCCATCCTACTGGTGGAGTTTACCATGGATGAA
Organism: Dicrocoelium dendriticum; assembly: GCA_944474145.2. NCBI lineage: Eukaryota > Metazoa > Platyhelminthes > Trematoda > Plagiorchiida > Dicrocoeliidae > Dicrocoelium > Dicrocoelium dendriticum. The sequence continues at coordinate 5,885,532 of OX104071.1, forward strand.
GTTGATGTTAACTGTGAGTGCTATGAATCTAAGTGGAATGCAGGACTACAGTGAAGCAAAGGAAAAGTTCTTAGTTTCGGATTTAAAGTACTAACATTTTATTATTATTATTATTAGCTTTAGTGTTATTATTTCGATATCCCCACCAACTGTCCAAGAGGACTTGTGAAGAAATGCTTCTTAACCTGTATAACTCCACTGTTCATTATTCACCACGCTTTCCGGTAACGTGGTCCCAACGTCTCATACAGTTCGAGACTTAGGACGTATACTTTACCAAGTTGCAAAAGACAGACAACTATCTGGTTACAGCATCGGAACCTTTTCACTTCCTGAAACACGACTTGTGCTTTTCAAAATATTCATAACATCTACAATGGAATTTCATCCTATCATTCACAACCAATTAAGCAAAAAAGACAGAACAGTCTTGGGCAATGTCCAGCGACCATTTTTCAAGCTGGTCATGAGAGGCTGCTCAACCCTGAGTTACTATGACCGTAGTCGCCCCCCCTCCCCGAATGCATCCACTTTGGCTGAGACGACTGAAGAATTATCTCTTTCTGTTCAGTATGATAAATAAGCGGATTTTCACGGAGAGTATTGCCCTCGAAATGCAGAAAACCGCCACCTACCGCACTCGTAATGGCGGTTACTCGTTGACCCTACTGTTAGCGAGTCCTAAAATCCGAGTGACTATCCTTTTAGTGAGGTATTAATCGGAGGCCGTAGCATTAGAATGTGACACGGTTTCGAGACGTCTATCATGGGGACACGTGTTGACACCCAACCGGCAGTACGAGAGATGAGTCACGCCGGAAGCTAATGAAATTGGTTCGTCATCATCACAAGGGTTGCCACCCGATTCGCGGTACCACGGTGCAGTCAAGCAGGAAGCTGGTGAAATCAGCCCGTCAGCATGAAACAGGTGACTACGTGACATGGGGAAAGCAGGTTTGAAATATGCCAAGGACTAGTTATTTGAATCCGCTCAGGAACTTACGACACGAGATGGTAGATTGTGACCCATAAAATGAACGGTGTTCTGTGCCTAATATATTTCGGTCTAGCAGGTTCGGTGTTCTGTTTCTCCCCCGGCTGGGTTGCCATTGACAGAGAGCAGAGAGAAAGCGGCGTTCCAACAGTGGCGACGCGAGTTTCAATCGAACCCAGAAGTGGCCACCAGCTTCGAACACTTGCAGGCACTTTCCAGCAGGAGACCAAGCTCATTGAGATGTTGACGCAGGAGCTGTCGATGCAGTCCAGCCCAGGTTTAGTGGCAAGTGAAAGTATCCGCTTTCCAGAAACCCGGACGCAGCAAATCATTGAATTTCATTATAATGCGAATGCTATCGTAGCATTTGCTTCTTGGTTTCACAAGTATGAAGATATGTTTCCTGTTGGTTTCGCAAATGCAGCAGAAAAGAAGAAAAGTTGTCTGATGCTCCGGAAGCAGGGTACGGCTGAACATGAAAAGTGCACAAATTTCATCTTGCTAAAGAAGAGCACTGATCTATCGCTGGACGAAGTTGTCTCAGTCATGTCACAAATTTTTGATGAGCAGACATCCTTGTTCAGCATCCGGTACAAGTGTCTCACGATGACGAAGAAAGAAGTAGATTGGGTCACCTACTCGATCCCGTGTAAAACGAGAGTGCGAACGTTCACAGTTTCTCAAGGTGACCAGCGACCAGTACAAGAGCCTCATTTACGTTTGCGGCCTACATGCAGCCAAAGATGCAGACATACGAACAAGCATATTGCGAAAGATTGAACAGAATCCTGAAATCACACTGCAGCACGTAACCGGTGGGTCCCAGAGAATGACGAAGTTGAAGCATGATCCATCAATGATTCAGCAGTTGTTGAATGTGAACGAGCATGAACTCATTTTGCAGTGAACCGGACTCACCAAAAAGCACCAACTCACATGAGTCTGTCACATTCCAAACCACCCTTTGCTTGTTGGTTTTGTAGAGAATAACAATTTGCTCAACACTGTCCCTTTGAGAATCACGTTTGCAACCGATGCGGCAGAAGAGGTCATAAATAGTCGTATTGTTTGGCACGTGGTCCTAGTTTGTCCAGAAAGAAGCGCGACAACGCCACACCGTTCAGACAGTCGGATTGGATCAGAACGATCACCGCGAGTTGCAAGGTTTATGGCGTCTATTATAGAAATCAATGGCAGGCAAGTCAAGTTACAACTTGATACCGCTTCAGTTATCACCCTGATCTCCAGCGACACCTAGCGCAGACTGGGGCAGCCAACACTCGTACAAACGATTCATACGGCACGGAATGCCTCAGTTTGTAGGTTAAAAGTACTTGGTGAATTGAACTGTCGAGTCAATTTGCGAAGCCAACAAATCCACCCAAAGTGCTTGGTGACAGCCCAACCGGGGTTAGATTTGCTGGGACTCGTTTGGATGGACGATTTGAACTTTCTCGACCAGTCGGTCAACAGTACTTGTCAGCAGTTGCAAGTCAAGCAAACTACGCAGTTGCCAACAATGAACCCTGAATTGCGCAACCAAATTGCAGATCTGAAATGACGCCATGAACTGTTGTTCAAACTCGGTCTCGGATGCTGTCGCGTAGCCGGGGCGGAGCTGAATCTCAACGCAGATGCCAGACCAGTCTTCAGACCAAGACGGCCGGTGCCGTACGCAACTCATTCTCTGGTGGAAGCCGACCTACATCGTTTACGATCCGAAGGCATAAACGAACACCTCCACTATTCAGAATGGGCGACACCGATTTTGGTAGTAAAGAAAGCAAATGGTAGGGTTCGTATCTGTACTAATTTAACAACAGCACGGAATGCTGCGCTGGAGACGCAACAGTACCCATTGTCTGTATCAGAAAATATGTTTTCCAAACTCAACAGTGGCAAACGCTTCGCAAAACTTGATCTAGCTGAAGCTTACTTACAAGTTCCGGTTGCAGAGACTTGTAGAACATTACTAACGGTTAATACACACCTCGGACTTTTCCAGTACAACGGACTGCCATTTGGGGTGAAAAGTTTACCGGCAATGTTGCAGCAAATTATGGAGAATCTGCTGAATAATATCCCCAGTACAAGTGGCTTGAATCAGCCGAGGAACTTACAACAGGAGATTGTGACCTATAAACTGAACTGTGTTCTGTGTCTAAGTTATTTCGGTCTAGCAGGTTCGGTGTTCCGTTTCGACCCCGGTTGGGTTGTCTGTGGCAACCCGCAGGGGAAAAGTAGCATTACAACAAATATGCCAATCGGTGAAATTGCTTTCCACTAAAAGTGCGCTCCCATCGTGTTGAGACTGGACCACAACTTGGTGCGATTGTTTGTGTGCCTCAATGATCCATAGAGCTATGCTGAGTATTGCTGTTTGCACCTTCAGAGCCACTCATACCAGATTTATCAATGCTCAAGTTCAGACAAACTTAGCCTCCTGGCCTTGCAGGTAGTGGGTTGGAGTAAGGTTGGATGCTCACTTTATAAAACAGGCTCTCTGTAGTCCAGTGCCAAAACCCCACTGCTTTGCAGTATGGTTTTCAACCAAAACCTTTGGTTGAAGACGCTAATCGTTCACCTGTTTAAGCCTGGGCAACCTGACAATATCCTGCCCCCGCAATACACCATGACATTTCCTTCTAACAGTCTCGTGATGCTATGGCCACCGTAAAGGATAATCAACGGTGCTCTATCTGCTGCGTCGCGCAGGGTGAATATGGGTTTAGATCCCACGGTTCAAGCCTTCGCGCCTTTTTATTTCCATCTTGAGCTTTTTCATCCCTAGATTTCCGTACAAACTACACATTCATCCCCCGTTTTCAACCTCCTAATACTTGGCTCTCCCCCATCTTGCTGGAATAGTCGATTGCCTTTTAGTTTCAACCCACACACAATCGCAGGGCCTTGCTCCAATGCAATGGAAAAGTCCGGGTTTAACCAACCGGACAAAGTAACTCCATCCGTTTACCTTTGAAGTCCTCGAGTCTCGCTAAGACTGGCATGTCTGAACCTGCTCACTTTGCTACAGATTGGCCAATAGACAGCAGTTTAACGAACACTCGAGACCCTCTTAATCGATATTTGCTATTTATTGGAAACCTGCCTACAAGCTTTGAGCTCCGTGCTTACCCTGGGATCCCCACATGCGCCACTCGCGGCAGATTCTGCTTGCTCCTCTCTGGCCCTGACGCAGCTTCATATGCAGATCAAGCTGGCGTCGGCATTGTTTTTTATCCACCGGGTTGAAGCTGCCCCAATCGACTGGATCCCTGTCAACAACTGGGTGGACGCCATTAGGTTGGCTGGCTCGTTCCAAGCCTCGAATTCGCTCGGGGACAAAGGGTGTTCGTTTGCCATTGCGTCTTATGCCCCCACAAACTGCAGCCCAGATTCGGTGAAAGATGATTTCTAACACCTACTTAACGATATCCTTCGTGGCAACAGAAACACAGAGACTGTGGTGCATGCTGGTGATTCAAATGCGCAAGTCGGGACATTGTCCTCTGATGAGCTTAATCTGGGCCGCCAACATGGTATAGGCTCCCGTAATGATAACGGTGGGCGGTTGTTACACTTGTGTGAAGGTGCTCGTCTCTTTCTCGCGAGCGATAAAATTTGACATAGCATTTTCAGAAAAGTGAGTTGACCCCCACCAGTCTCGGGCCAGCCCTGGACGCAAATCGATCACATCACGACTAGTTACAGCTGCAAACGTGTCCAAAATTGTCGCTTGATTTGGAGCACTAGCGTGGACTCCGATCACGCTCATGTATGTGCTGATCGGCGGGTGCATTTCGGTGGACGTCTGCGACGTCGTCCTGAGCGCATTGACATCAGCCAGCTGGCGAAGCCAGGTTTTCGGAAAGCGTATCAAAATACGCCAGCATCTGAGCTGAGTAAGCGTCCACTGAACATCATCGACAATCACTGGTCTCATATTCGTCAAACGTTACTATCAGCAGGCATGTCTTCAGGTGGCAAATCAACTTTCCAACCTGGATATTGGATCTTCACACAACCTCTAGATCTTATGGATACTCGCCGACGTATGCCGGCTGTAAGCGAATACAATGAGACTCGCAAAATCTCTAGGCAAAACTGCACGCGCGCCTGAAGTGAGAACGCGAAGTCTGTGCTCTCATCGTGCATCGAAAATGAAAACAGACCCTGCCGTCGATAATTATTGTAACTTCTTCCGACTGATAAGGGAAATACACAGCAGGAGACCCGATGTTACCGAGACAATAGATGATGAGAGTGGACAGCCGATCCACAGCTTGTCAAAACGCTTGGAGCATTGGGCCGAACTCTTTGTAAGGCAGTTTAACCAAACTGAGTTATCACTTTCTCTTTCTGGCATGGAGTACCCTACTCCATAGGCGGTCTCCTTAGATCTGCCCTCACGTGCGGAAGCCGAACGTGCCGTCAGACTGTTGTAATTACATAAGGCCGCTGGTGCAGATAGATTTCCCCCAGCTCGCTATAAATTTGGGGGACATGCTCTGTAGATGATTTACACGAGTTGCTAATGGAACTTTGTGAGCAGGAAACTGTCTGGATGAAATGGAGCCGCTCCGTCCTAGTTCAATTTCCAAGGGAGGCTCCCATTCGTAATGCGCAAACTATAGAAGACTCAGTCCGATCTCATTTACCTCTTAACTGCTTGCCTCTGCCGTTCATCACAGACTGACTAGGCCAGGTCCGCGAAATGTAAGCGGGGTTTTCTTCGAAATCGCTGCTGCATCGACCACATCTTCACTTTGTGTCAAGTGTTGGAGCACCGCTATGTTTATTAGAAACCCACCGATGTCGTGTTTCTCAACATCAAAAATCGCTTAGCTTCGGTGGATCGATGTGCCATTTGGGATTGTCTTCTGAGAAAAGGTGTGCCGGATAAAATTGTAAACATTATTAAAGCGTTGTACGCGCATAGTTCGGGCCGTCAGAGTTTATGGCAAACCAACAAACCATCTGGCTACCTCCCGCGCCCGGTCAATCTTGGACACGAAATGATCCCATCGCTGTTAATTACCACTGGCGAGGCTGTATAACGGACTGCAAGTCAAGTTGGAACAGTTACCCGACTTTGGATCATGCGCTCGTGTGTGCTAAGTTTGTTGTGCGCTTAGTAGGTACCTAACAGCGTCGGCGTAAATCGTTTGACACAGACAAGTTCGCCGCCCCAAATCTTCTCGGCGCATTTCAGAACACATTAGCCTCCAACCTGCGTTCTCTATCCTCTGAGGTTGCGACACAGTGGGCACATATTCAGAGCGTCTTACTGAAGTCCGCTACCCTGGTCTGCGGCTTCACTAGACGAGCTGCTGCTCATTGGATCTCTGCACACTTTAATAAATGCAAAGTCGTCGAGGAATTCACGCCGGAGTTGACTACAACGCATTACGCAGAACCAAAGGTACTGAGCTCAGACAGCTCCACAGGAAGGATCGCGAGGCTTGCTGGACACAGCGCCTCGTTGAGATGGAGCGGGCAGCTTCCTCAGGAAATTCCCGTAAACGCTTCCAACTTATTCGCTCCACGGAAGGCAGAAGATCAAGAGTGAGTGAAGTTTTGCGTAAAGATGACGGTACGCGAATTCACAGTCGTCACCGTCGTATGCTACGATGGGCAGAGCATTTTGAAGATCAATTCAACTGGCAAGCAGCGCACCCTGATGCGTGGATATTTCTCCATTGACAGAAGCTGTTTCTAATGAGCTTCGCCTACTGAAGTGCCAAAAGTCACCTGTCCCAGAGGAACTTCCTCCTGCCCTCTTAAATTATGTAGGTCCTGCTCTAACTCGCGAACTGACATCCCTATTCCGTCAGATTTGGACTACTGAAACCGTTCAATCCAACTGGAATTTAGTGGATCATGTACAAGTTTACAAAAAGGAGACCGGACAATTTGCTCCAAGCATCGTGGTATCAGTCACATTTGCTTTGCATCCAAACTGCTCGCAGCCCTACTCTTGCGGAGACTCCGTTGCGTACAGAAACTGCACCTGGGTAAACAACAAACTGGATTTCGCCCGGGTCGCAGTTGCGTCGATGACATCTTTACGATCCGCCAGATACTTGAACATCACCATACGTTCAGTCGACCAACACAAGTCATATTCTTGGACATTCGAGCCAATTTTGACTCACTTGACAGAGTGGCTGTTTGGGATTGCTTACTGAAGAAGTGAGTATCTGAGAAGTACATCAACATTCTCCGTGCCATTTACCATCAAGGTTTGGGCCGAGTGCAAGCGTACGGAGACATTTCGTCCCCTTTTAATATAATTAGCGATGTTAGACAGAGTTATCCAGGCTCTTCATTCTTGTTCAATCTCGCCATGGAAAGGGTCCTGGATACTGCTTGGATAACTCTGAGTCCTGTGGTGTTAAACTGTTCATGGTGACCGCCTTCGGGGTTTAGTGTATGCCGATGGCATCGCTGTATTTTGCGAGTCCTACCAAGTCGCCCATCATGTGCCGCTCAGACTGGAGATGTCCGCCGACCGATTTGGGTTGAGCTTTTCCCCTTCCAAATGTAAGGTCCTATTACAGGACTTACCAGGAGCAAGTCCTTCACCCAACTTTTCGGGGCATCCACCAGAAATGCACGACAAATTCATTTATTTTGCGATTTGGCTTAGCATTGGTAGTTTGACAGATGAAATCACTCTGCATGTCTCTAAGGCTAGAGTCGCTTTCTCTAAGCTTCAGGACCTGTGGCTTTGTTGTTACCTTAGCCTCACTCTCAAGGTACGAGGCTATAATGTTACAGTACGAGCGTTTCTTGTGTATGACTGTGAGATTTGTCCCATTCGCAAATCGATGTTCAGCTGCTACCTGTCTTCGATCACCATTGCCTGCGAAGCAGTGCTGTTGTTCGATGGCAGCATCACATCAGTAATGAGGAGGTCTGTCGGCGAGTGTTCATATCTAACGAACTCCGCCGATCGATTGATATCATCATTTCACTGCGGAGACTTCGCTGGCTTGGGCACCTGCTCCGCATGCCTACCCAGTGTCTAGATGAGCCTTATTTTCTAGCACACGCCTGGCTTGGAAGCGACGAAAAGGAGGGCAGTATCAAACGTGGAACCAATGCGTTAAGGCGCAAACCTGGAAGCTGGCTGTTGTTGGACGTTCTCGACTCCAGGTTTGGGGACAAAAGTATCACAAGCAAACAGGTTGCAAACGCTGGAGTATTTGGCCGAGGACCGTAAGCAGTGACGCACTTGCTGTGAGACACTTTTACCCTAACAGTCATTTTCCCTTTAATGCTAACATTTTTATGTGCTGTGACACGCAGTTAATTATATTGTAATTGCGACCATGTTGTATATATATATATATATATATATATATATATATATATATGGTTGGCGGCATCCGGTTTCGGATTTGCCTGTCACTGTGGCCAGCCACAGGACGCCTGCGCTTACAGAGGGACCATGGATGGCTTGCGCTGCACCACACACAGCTCCAACCACACACCCCATATCCAGTGTAAACCCGAAGGAATAAGACCGGGAGGCATGCGGATGGGAACCACGTTTCATCAACGGAGCCGGCCCACACTCCTTCACAGGCAAACACAAGCACGCTGTATTTGGGAATCAAGCGCACACAAGGCGGCGGCTGGACCGTAGTCCGCTCCACACTGACTGCATGGAACCATTCTGATCCTAACACGGCCACAACGACCGTGCACCCCGTCCCCTCCAGCAACGACCAACTGTCTCCTGGAGCCAGTATGGACGAGGTAGTGGGTACTAGACAGGTAGGCACCTTGTCAACTTGCACATCAAGCACATCCAAACCGGGGATATCAAACAACAGCCAAACACTTGAGAGAGAGAGAAAGAAAAAGAGAACAACTCGATTAATGCATAAGGAAACGATGATATAAACCTTAATTAAATAGCATATGTAATAAGTTGATTACAAACAAATCCTAGCCAAGTGCACGATGTCAGGAAGTATAGTTCACGGAATGCCACGAACGCAAAAATGTTATGGAAATCGAATACAATTGGCTTAGGCGATGTGTGCAAGTTAATGAAATAGAGTCCAGGGAGATATTTATATGAGCAAGAAAAGCATTAAGGTAAAAACTGTAAACCAACCACCTGAAATAAAGAGACTTAGCATGCAAACACGCGGTTAGTAAATCGAATTCAGCGTGCCTACAAACGCTGCGCAGGCTCGCCGTAATTCTCTGTAGGACCCGTCGTCGCTTCTGTAGTGGCCCCTGATGGAATAGCTCATGGCCCACTAGACATTTATATGAGAAAGGCATTAGGACAGAACCGAAAACCCACCACCTGAAATAAAGAGACTTAGCATGCAAGCAGGCGGTTAGTAAATCGAATTCAGTGTGCCTACAAACGCTGCGCCGGTGCCGCCTACGTTCACTGCGGGACCCGTCGTCGCTTCGGCAGTGGTCCCGAGTGACCTCTCTCATGGCTCAATAAGCCTGCCTGACTAAGGCACTCGCGACCGCATGTTCTACAACACAATGCGCTCGATGTCGATGGAGTACAATTCATCGGTGCTTGCCGCTTCCGCAACTGCCGCTTCTTCTCTGCATGCATGAGGGCTTTCTCCCGCAGTTCAGCAACTGCCTTCGTGATTAGATCGCGCCATGCACCACGATCAACCGCCTTCGATTCCCATGATCTGCAATCAAGATTAGAATGTGTGAGGCTCACTTTAATCATGTCCTGGTAACGTAACTTTGGTTTCCCAGCATGCCGCTTCCCAATACTCAGCTGACCGTATAAAAGTTGTTTCGGTATCCACGCCGAATCCATACGGCTCACATGACCGAGCCATCTCAGGTGTCGCAGTAAAAGTATGCCGTCCACTGCATACATCCCACTTCGGCGCAACACTTCCGCGTCTGCGACTCTGGCGCCCCAACCGATCGGCAAACTTCGTCGCAGACACTGCTGATGGAACCGCTCGAGATATCGCACATCCCGACGGTACATCGTCCATGTTTCACTGCCGTATAGAAGAACGGACAGTACCATGGATTTGTACACCATCAGCTTTGTGCTAATGGTAAGCTGATGGTTGTTCCACACTCGGTACTCAAGCTTCCCGAATGCCGCTGCCGCCTTCGATACGCGAATACGCAACTCACTGTGTAGCTGCTGATCAGTCGATATCACACTCCCAAGGTAGCAAAAGCGGGAGGTGGTCTCCAATACTTCAGCACCAATGCTGATTCGCGGCAATATTGAAGATTGCACCTCCGGTGAAGGCTGAAAGTGACACACCGTTTTGTTTGTGTTGATGGTGAGCCCGAATTTGGCCGCTGTCGAAGCCAGAGCACTAGTCGTGTGTTGCAACTCATCCGCGCTGTGTGCAAACAACGCACAGTCGTCAGCAAACAGCAACATACGGATAGTTGTCTCACAGACTAGATTTCTCGCACCGAAACGACGGATGTTCAGCAACCCATCATCAATACGGTGCTCCACGCGAACACCGTAAGCACAAGCCGCATCAAAAGCATAAGACAACATTGCATGAAGATATATATTAAACAGGGCAGGAGCTAACACACAGCCTTGCTTCACACTAGAGACAACTGCAAAGTCATCCGAGGTCTCTCTACTCAGCTGCACCCTCGCTCGCATACCACTGTGCAGACATCCAATTTAACTTACAAACGTACGTGGACAACCAAACTTACCCAACACCAACCAGAATGCCTCCCGGTTCACCGTATCAAAAGCTTTGGTGAAATCAACAAAAAGCGAGTACAATGGCTGGTATCGTTCTCTGCACTTCCCTTGCAACTGGCGAGCCGCAAACACCATATCTATAGTGCTGCGACCCGAACGGAATCCACATTGCTCTTCCGCCACGTTAAGTTCCACAACCTGACTGACGAGGCGATTGAGCAGGATTCGGGCAATCACCTTGCCCACACAACTCAGCAAGTTGATACCACGATAATTCGTGCAACATTGCTTGCTACCTTGACCCTTGTACAGTGGTAGCACAAGGGCATCCTTCAGGTCAGCAGGCACCTCCTCAGTCCCTACACGTTTCATCAAGTGGTGCAGCGCAGTCAACAACGCGGGTCCACCGTGTTTCAATACTTCAGGTGGGATCCCGTCACCTCCAGGACATTTGCCGTTTCGCAGCTGAGCAAGTGCTCTCTGCGTCTCATCCCGTGTCGGCGTATCCGCCAGATTCGCCTTCACATCGTGCTGCTTCAGGCCGTTCAATGTAAGCCCGTCAATCTCTGAACGGTTGTTCAAGAGACAGTCAAAGTGTTTCCGCCAGACCTGCATTATGTCTGCAGTCTGTGTGCAGGTAGCGCCCGTACTGCCATCGATCAGTGTCCTCAGCGGCTCCAATCTCGGTCCATACAGCGCCTTCAAGGAGTCAAAGAAGGCCTTGTGTTGCCGGCGTTCGGCGTAGCATTCCATCTGCTTCGCCTTCTCCGTCCACCATGCATTTTTAATGCGACGGAGCTCTCGGGTCAGTCGCCGTCGAAATTTGCGAAACTGACTCTTCTTCCCCAAGTCACTGGGGTCTGCCACATGTGCAGCAAATGCTGCATTCTTCTCTGACACCAATGCGCCAATCGCCACATTGTTGTCATCAAACCAATCAAGCCGTTTACAGTTTGCGCGCCCGATGGTCTCCTCGGCAGCAGCTGTCACCTGCGCGCGAATGTGGTGCCACAGGTCGCCCACTGTGGCTATGCAGTCCACATCACCACACAGGCGTGCAGCCATCGCCTTCTCCAGCTCAGCACGTTTCGCCACAGTGCCGAGAGAGAGAATGTTAAATTTACGCCGATTCACGGCGGGAGTGCAATACATCGATTTACGAAAATATATGTACAGTTTGGTCCGAACCAATTTGTGATCAGTGCCACACTCAGCTCCACGCAATACTCGTGTCATGCGCACTTCACGCATATCACGCTGACGTACGATCACATAGTCGAGCAGGTGAGCGTGACCACTCCGTGGGTGCGTCCAGGTTGCTATATCATTCGCACTCAGTGCAAACCGAGTGTTCATGATCGTCAGGCCGTGAGTGGCACATATTGAGAGCAGCCTGTCACCGTTCGCATTCGCTGAACCAATGCCATGAGCACCGATAACATCTGTCCACGCTGATGCATCACGCCCAACGCGCGCGTTGAAATCACCCAGCAGAAATAATCGGTCGCTCCTCGGCACAGACCGTATCACGGAGGATAGCTCAGTGTAGAACTGATCACGCGTGCCATCAGGATAACACCTGGTCGGACCGTACGTGCTTATAAAGGTAGCAAACTTATCTCTTCCGAGTCGTAGGCGAACAGTCATCAGTCGCGCGCTGATGCCCGTTGGTTCACCCACCAGCTGGCCATTCAGGCGGTCGGATATCGCAAATCCGACCCCATGTTCACTTGGTGCTGAGGCGGCGTTCCCCACCCAATAGAATGTGTAGCCAGCACCTGCTTCATGTAACTTACCTTGCTCAGCTAGCCGAGTTTCACTGAGCGCCGCAATATCGATGTAGTAGCGCGCCAGCTCCATCGCGACCAGTGCAGTGCGTCGCTCTGGGCGCTCGCTCGAGTTCGGGTCCAGTAGTGTGCGCACGTTCCAGCACCCGATGCTGAGTGCTTTGCGCGCAGGCATACAATGGCATTGGTGGGCAGTCGCACGCGAGATGGTCGTTGTGCTTCGGGTTTGCTTGAGGGAGTCCACCCGGAGCCTTTGGCTCAATAGCCTGACCCACAAGGCAGTGGAGAGCAGATCCAGCTCGGGAATGTGCTTGCAGAGACAGGTTGGGATCTGCTTGACGGCCATCACACGCAGCCTTTGAGGTTCTGGAAAAATTATCATATGTTTTGCGACCGTAATTGGATACGCATCTGCGATCACGGTCAGACGCAGGTGGCTTTTTGGCGGGTTTGCTCCAATTTGACCAGGGGCTGCCTGGCTTGAGGCGGGCAGTAGCAAACCATTGAACACCCGGAGGTGTCCTCCCACCGTCAGAGACAATGCGTGGCCCTCGTGCCCCACGCCAATCGAGCTTTGGGAATATAACCCGTAAGCCTGTTGTCTCCCATGGCTAGGTTTTACGGGAAGTGGGCCATCGACCACTTCTTAACCTCCGAAGATGATGGACTAGGATACTGGCTGGGCGCCCACTCCTTACAGGAGAACGACTCGGGTCCTCAGCCAAAGCCTTCGATTAAATGAACACCCGAAAGGCAGCGAGTCTAGCACATGGTCAGTTAGCCGACTCTTGCGGATTGGTGTCCTGGATGTTAGCAGTTAGAAGGGCGAATCCCAACTCCCACCCAGCGGTCGCCACGTGGAGGCGCCCAGGACATGAGACTATGGCGCAGCAGTAGCAGCAGTGGGTAGACCATCTGTCAGGATCTAGCCACCACCAGCCTCAGCGCACCATAGACTCTCCCGCCATATACGTATATATATATACATATGTATATATATACTCATATATTTATATAATGGCAAACGTTCGCCACTCTTCAATATCTCCCGCGGTATGGGCCCAGTTTGCTCGCTGTCACCTTTCCTCTTTAACTTCGCTGTTGATGAAGTCATGGAAGAAGTGTTCTTTGGCCAGGACCTAAAAGATGTGGAACTGCTTCGTGGAGAGCGACTTCTTGACTTGGAGTATGCGGACGATATTGCCCCTTTATGTGACAGCGCTTAAACGTGCCAGCTCTCACTAGGTCGATTAGCACTGGTTGTAAATCGTTTGGGGCTATGCTTTGCTCCATCGGAATGTAAAGTTCTCCAAGCTTGGCAAGGACCCACCCCTGCGCTGACCCTTGGTGGTGACCAGCTAGAAGTCGTTCAGGAACTCAAGTACCTGGGCAGCTGTATTATCCTCCGTGGGATCGAAGCTGAGATTACGAAGCGTATACCAAAATGTCGAGAGGGTTTTGTCAATCCCCGCCATCTGTAGCTCAGCCGTGACATCAATCTCGCCCTGAAGGACAGAGTTTATAATACAACCGGCCGTTCAACCCACTTTTACGGTTGTGAAACCAGTCCCATCAGGTCGACAGACACAAGGAGGCTAGTCACTTTCGACCATCGCTGCTTCCGCAGCTTAGCTCATGTCTCGTGGGAGCACGCGTGAGAATTGAGCGTGTTCGGCGCCGCGTATTTGGTGCAGGAAGAGCTAGTGAACCGCTCAGCACCGTTATGTCACGCACTAGGTCCCGATGGCTGTGTCACATGTTGAGCATACCAGCACACCGACTCCCGCGAAATGCATTGTTTGCACTCCAGGGGTGCGGTTGGAACAGTAGGATGGGAGGCCAAGCGTTGACTTGGTCGAGAGAAATGAAAACCCTCACTTCGAATTTGGTGTCGGTTGGTGTATCCCGACGGCCTGACTGGGTCCTCAGGACGATGAACACGTTTGGTTGGACGCACTTGCTGATATGGCTAGGAGCCGGCTCCATTGGCGTTTGTGTTGTAAGTTCCTTTGTCCATCCCCTTCCAACTTAGCCTTCCCCACCAATCAAGATCTCATTCGTTAGGAATAATATAACTCTTCTTGCGACACGATAGTCTTCTGTTTGCTCTTCGGAGCGATGTCCATCCGTTACTGTGGACTCAGCCGCCGTGCCTCTGTGGTATTTTTCTTCTTGTCTTTTACTTTGCGGCTCAACTGCTGAGGTATTTTCCCCCTACAGCTAACGTGTATAATGATGACAAAGGTTAACCATTCCACTTTCCGAGCATCGCTAGTGAATTTCTTCACTATGCCGAATGTGTTCAAGACACATTGCGCACAACAACCGCAAGAAACACTGACAGAAGCTGGTCTAAACAACATATGAGCAGCTAATAGCCTACAGTCAGCTTACATTCTCTTCTCCTTACCCATGCAAGTAAGCATACGTCTGTGCAGTCTACTCTTCCCTTCTCCACTTTTAACTGCTCCCGATCCTCGCTACCGAGAAAATTGGAAACATGGGCAGAAATATTCGTTCGTCTTGCATTTACAGTGATCGGGTTTATGTTCCGAGAAAATAGTTATAACCCGAAAATTTTCTGTTTCAGTTTTTACTGCTAGTACCGTGTTTTAAACCGCGTGAACCATGACGCTACCTCTGTGTACAGGTATCCCATTCCGCATCTGCAGGATTTCTCTTCCTCGCTATACGGAAAACACGTGTTCAGTAAGATAGATTTAGCATGAGCGTATTACCAAATACCTCTCCATCCTCAAGATGTTCATAAGACTGCCGTTACCACACATTTTGGCTTATTTGAGTTCTTGCGAATGCCATTTGGTCTCCGCAATGCAGTACAAACATTTCAGCGTTTTATGGATCAGGTTATTCGTGAGCTCGATTTTGTTTTCGTCTACATTGACGATGTCTTGGTTGCAAGTTATAACCATGACGAACACTTGCGTCATCTGCGACAACTGTTCGAGCGATTTGCGCATCATGGGGTGATTATCAATGCCTCCAAGAGTCAGTTTGGTGTTGATACGGTAGACTTTCTTGGTCACCATGTTTCTTCCGCCGGAATTACACCCCTACAAGACAGAGTGACAACTATCACTGAATAGCCTATCCCCGATTCTCTCAAAAAGTTACTTCGGTTTGTAGGCATGGTTAACTTCTACAGACGTTTCATCCCACACTGTTCTGAGTTAGCCCAGCCACTTACCGAGCTACTCAAATTAGATGCCAAATCATTCAGCTTCACGGAATCAGCTAAACGAGCATTCAGTGATCTAAAAGATCAGCTAGCAACTGCCACTCTCCTCGTGCATCTTGATCCTAAGGCTCAGTTACAGTTAACGGTGGACGCTTCAGATGCAGCAGTAGGTGGTGTGCTCCAACAGCGACAGGGAGGTGAATTGTATCCAATTGCCTTTTTCGCTAAGAAACTGCAGCCTGCCGAACGACGTTATAGTACGTTCAGCAGAGAACTCCTAGCTATTTATCTCAATGTGCGTCATTTCCGACGTTAGTTGGAAGGGCGTACATTCACGATATTCACCGATCACAAGCCGCTAACGTATGTACTGTGTTCTGCTTCTGCTCGACTTTCCCCAAGAGAATCTAGACAACTAGTTATATCTCCCAATTTACCTCTGATATTCGGCATTTGTCCAGGGTGAACAACACCGTAGCAGATGCTGTATCACGGGTGGAAATCAATACTCTCCTTGAACCTTCCCCATTGATCTTCAAGAATTAGCCACAACACAGCATCAGGATAGGCAGTTTCTTCAACAACTGCGCGAAAACAATCTACAGGTGAAACCCATCCAGCTGCCTGGTAGTTCGGATGTTCTAATGTGTGACGTTTCCACAGGAAAGCCACAACCTGTAGTTCCACCGACCTATCGGCGAATCATTTTTGATTCACTACATGGTCTATCACATCCAGGCATCCGTGCAACGCGCAAACTCATTTCCGACCGTTTTGTGTGGCCGGCACTAAACAAAGACGTGCAGACCATGGTGAGGAATTGTCTCCCATGTCAACGTTCAAAAGTGCACCGCCATACACAGGCACCTCTTGGCGAGTTCACCGTTCCCGATGCTCGTTTTAGTCACGTGCATATCGACACCGTCGGTCCGCTATCGCCGTCGAGTGGATTTAAGTACCTACTTACTTGTATCGATCATTACACTCGTTGGCCCGTGGCAGAACCCATCGCGGACATTTCTACAGAGACGGTAACACGTAACTTTGTGGCTCATTGGATCGCACATTATGGTGTCCCATCCACCATAACAACGGATTGCGGTACGCAATTTGAATCAACCCTCTTTCGAGACCTCACTACTATCCTCGGAGCTAAACGAATAAGAATAACTGCGTACCATCCAACAGCGAACGGGTTAGTCGAACGTTTTCACCGCCACCACAAAACATCTTTGATGACATGTTCTGACACTACCCGTTGGACAGAAAACTTACCGCTGGTTCTATTAGGTCTACGAACGACGTTTAAAGCTGATTTGGGTTGTTCTGCCGCGGAGCTGGTATACGGTACCACGCTAAAGCTCCCGGCTGACCTCGTTCAACCAATCGACGTCAACGCTCTAGATCCCTCAAACTTTGTTCATCGCTTACGTTCATCCATGCGTGAACTGCATTTTACTGCCACACGCGCACAAACTAACAAGTGTTACATACCAAAAGATCAGACAACTTGTTCACATGTGTGGCTATGAAAAGATGCAGTCCGCAGGCCTCTACCCACCGTACGAAGGACCATTTGAGGTGATCGCTAGAACAGCGAAACATCATATGATCAACAGGAATGGTAAAGTCGATGTAGTTTCGGTAGACCGACTCAAGCCAGCGTATATCGAACAACCTTGTGAAGGACAATCGACAGGTTCTAAAAACACTATATGTACGCAGCAGTCATCAAAGCACTTTGAAAATGATCCTCAATCATCAACATCTAAAGCTAAGCCAAAAGTGACTAGTACGCGGCAAACACGGTCAGGTAGAAAAGTTCACTTTCCAGACCGTCTAGCATATCAGACATCTTGAGAATAACAACTCGCTGTGCTGTCTATCGTGTTATACTACCTGTTGCTAGTTTGCTTTCCTGCTTGTTGCTTTCCAGTGTTTGCCAGGAGAGGAAAGAACACCCTTAGCACGAATAAGAACATTCTCAGGTCGACAAAGGACAGAAGGATTGCGTCGGACAACACCTGCAACTTAAACATCCTTGTTGCACTACAACATTCTGCTCCCACATTTTCATTGTATCTTAGCTAACAACTTTACCTGCATGCCTCCTGTGCCTCAGCCTCGGGCATTTTAAGCGACACTGTATCAGGTAGAGGTCAGTTTTCCCGGCAATTCCCACCGGGTTTTTTACTCCTGGTCGCTTATCACCGTGCGGCTACCGCACTGGTGGGGAGGTATGTAGGAGCTTTAACTTATTCTGCTATTTTTAGCTTATTTCTCTTCGCACAGGGAAGATACTAGCCACAATCATGTGACTCTCTAGCCATATCATTCAAAAGCTATTGATGTGCATACAATAAACAGACAACCTGGTTTGAACTCTGGCTCATACCATCCAGCCAACTACCACTAATGTTTCTGCCTAACTGTCGTAGTGTATCTTCGGGAGCCTCCTAAAATATATCATTGGGATACCAACAAGATTCTTTTTCCAACATCCAGTAAGGACGACTAGACATGGCTATTTTCGGACTCCGCACCTATCAGCGCTCCTACAAATGTTCGCTTCTGCTTAAGGTCCGAATATCGCTTGTCGACAAACTTAGCGATTTATTTACTTATTTATAAATAAGTTTGATACGGTCTTGAAATGCATTGTTTTCCGGCTGGCAGCATCCAATATACAGTTGATCCATCAGTTGCAATCCCAGTGATCGAATTGATCAAGGCTCACTGCAATGCAGATTGTGTTCTACATTGAGATTGCGCCTCGCAATCCATTCACACACACGCCGAATGCATCATTATGATCCACTAGCCAGCCACTAACCGTGGTGCTAAGCGTCACTTGTCATGACTAAATGGTTCATAAGAATAGATTCCGGCCAAATTCCCAAAAACCTCGAGTTCCAATGCTTGTTATCTTTGCCTAATGAGATCGAATAAGTTCGAGACCCGTCTCCTACTGCAGTGTTTGTGGATAGACAAGGCACAGCATCCGTTTCGCTTCACTAGAATATCGTTAATTAGTGTCATTACAGCTAATTTTGGAATAAATGAGCCATCACCGCTTATAATCCTGAGATTTTCACAGTTCAAAAGCCAATGCAATCGTGTCTTGAGTAGGCTGCAGCAACACTTGCTAGAACATGGTTAACAACGTCCGTTCCTGGTTGTCCTAAATTACGCCAGAGAGAAGATATCTCCCTAATGTGTTCCTACGGTTTCCGTGGACATAGTACTACTATTGCCACTACGACTACTACCACCTGTTACTACTACTACTACTACTACTACTACTACTACTACTACTACTACTACTACTACTACTACTACTAGTAATACTACTACTTACTACTATCAAAGTTCTAAAACCAGAGCTGTGCAAACAGCGCACACTGCTACAGAAACTGAAATTGCCTTGGTCTTGAATTTCACAAATGACCTGCCTTGATCATCTGCTTTCTAATATGATCATCTGATTGATCAAACCATTGCTTTAGTTTTCATACTGCCCAGTTGAAGAGTTTATTGCTCTCTGTACATGCCTCTATGGGCTTTCTTCTCTCCAAAATATTTTGCTTCATAATTGTACACGCCCAATGAGAATTAATGAAAAGATTATTATTCGCGCATTTGCTTACTGCAGATGAACATGATTATGGGACTGAAAGAAGAAAAAGTTCCAGTTAGTCATGTACTTTTAAATAGTTTGGTGGAAATGGTGCACCCCATGAACATTTGACTATGTGATGAACCCTCTTGTTGTGTGGTTACGAAAATGTATCTGAAATCAGTGGAAAACGAATGACCTTATCATGGTAGGCAAATACCCTAGGTATAGGTTGATGTCGCTTGCAGGTTTAAATACTCAAATTGTCATATCCGGTCAAAACAGAAGTCTGACGAAGCGTATCGAGCAGATCTGGCAGCGATGGCCTGATATAATGATGGTTTTGTTAAACGGATGACACGGTGAACTGGGTGTCCTCGAATACTGACTATCAAACCTGACACTGACTACTTCTGTAATTTAAGGTCAAACTGCGTAATCTGCATGTGCGGCCGTAGTTTGTTCGTGGCGCAAGTAGTACAACACAAGTATTGGCTTGTTCAACGAGCAGTACGGGACAAGTGACTAAACCACACGTTCAGATGTTTTGTCCAATACACGACGCCGTTTATACTTAAAACATACTAACACTGGAAGCATGGTTTGGACGGAGTGGCCACTGCTGAAGCGAATGTTAGATATCCAACGCTCTTTAGCATGCGTTATTCTATACTTATGTCTGGCTTTAAATTTGCTTTGAATGAGTCCTTTATATTACTCAAATACCTAGTGGTCCTCTGATTTCTGTCGGTACTCCATGGTGGTGGACAGAGTACGCTTAGCATCAAACTCTTGTTAGTACATGCGACCTGCTCAAATCTTCCGTTGTGAAGAGACAGTTTGACCAGATGGCCACGGGAATTTGACAGCTAGAGGGATACTTATTTCAGATAGCTCCACTGGGATGTACGGAGATCTGCAACTGGTGAAAGGATACGCGTGTTTCCTTCCTTTGTTACCCAGGCAAGAGGGTCACGTAGTGGTAGGCACATAACCTGCGGCGGCTTGGGTGAGATTTCCTATGGAGAGAGGGGTGCAGTGTAATTAAAACCTACATTCTACCTGTCCCCTGAATGAATGATTTCGATCAGCTGACTTAAAAATCGTGCCGATTGGTTGTTATTCCTCATAAGTCAACTAATGACCTCCCACATCCCCCGGAGTAAAACCTAGGTTTCGTGAAAGCGTTAAACAAAATTACCGGGTATTAATACTTAGGCTACATAACAAGTCCATAAAGCAAATACGTCTGTGACCGAGAAACAACAGCAGCTGCTTTGTGACAGTCGTTTATTGTTTATCAATATCCACTTCACAGACAGACTACAGTCTGATATTAGCCGAGAGAAGGATCTTGTAGTCACGATACAGCCATGTTATCATCACACTTAACTTCAATGTTCAAGATCTGGAAGTTTGTCAGGTACGCCTCGAATACCAGTCGGCAGTGATAATACGTGCCTAATACGAAACGATAGAGAAGACCGATTCAGGGGCATCATCCAATCTACTATTAGATTTGGCTGGTTTCTTCGCCGAGTTTGGAACTACGCTCTATAGATGGTACCCATACTTGCAAATATCCATGAAATGAATGCGGTAAAAGCACTGAGGTGTGACAAATCATTTTTATCCTATCTGTTGACACGGGACGGGTGGTGGTTATAATTAACAAAGTAGCTTATTCGTAAATTATACCCATGGAAATGCAAGAACACAATTTTGCGAAGAGTACTTTTTTCAACAAATCTCCTCAGGCATTTAAGATTATAAAGTGGAAAGGCGAAAAGCAATTGGCTGATGAAGCCAAGGTGGAGGGAATAGTGGAATCACGACAAACGGAAAGTTAAAAGTCTTGATCAATGAAGTCTATTAACAACACATGTGACAGCACGTGTTAGTTGATCGGTGGAATGCCAAGCGCATCATCCGACCACTGTAGGCGCACGGAGTGATAAAAGTTGGTGAGCTAACTAGGGCCAAGGTAGAAGAAGCCCTTGCAGCAAAGCCTTCTGTTTGCATAATTCCGGTTGAAATATTCTAATCGCAATCCTTTCGGCCGTTCGTAAGATTTGCTTTCTAAGACCTTTATTGTACCGTGATTGTACTACTTAAAGTACTTGGAAGGCATCAGCGGTCCTAATTCGGTGTCCGCTTTCCACCAGATGTTCCAGGACGGAACTGTTGGGGCGACTGACGATACCCTTCCGCAAAGCCGCTAAGCAGTGCACCGCCATGTGTTTAGACAGACGTCTGGTTGTGTGTCCCACGTACCTCGCACCACAGGCGCAGGTAAACTGATAAAAGATGTAAGCTTGGGACTGAACCGGAAGTCTGTCTTTAATGCATTGGGCTATAAAGGGAGGTGCTTCCTCAAGGACGTGTAGGCATGCGACCGTGAAGGTCCGAGAAATTGCACTGGAAATTTTTCTGGTCAGCAGATCAAAGGCAACATCGCCTTTAAAGGGAACTGATAGGAACACTTCCTTCTTAGGGACAGTAGTAATCACTTCACGGCTATCGCGGATCACTGCATACTTTTTGATGAATGGTGTCCGATAACCGTTATCTTGCAGCGTTTTGAGATTATCTCGTGAAAGCTAAGCAGCTTTTGAACAACACAACAACGCACTGACGTATTGGAAAAGATCCGTTGGCAAACCTCAAACATGACATACAGAATATTTTAAAATATCACAAAATTAAAAGAAAACATGAAAGTGAAACATGATAGAATACGTATTTGCGACTTTAACGTAGCACACTTACAAAGACTACCAGAAGTGCACAACGATGGTGCATCATTGCTAGTTGCAACGTTCCAAAGCAATTATGGAGGTATCTCAAGCATTTAACAAGTGAACTGTAACAAACTATAAACAATACCGAGGAATGTCTGGCGAAGCCCAAACAATTGCGGTTAGACCACGACAAAATGATGAGTTCTCTCGATCTAAGTGTTTTATTCACACATGACTACTTGCAGATAGCAAAAGTATCATCGTCGAAGGTGCAGAAATCAAAAGAAAAATGACGGCGGCAGAAGTAGTTACAAATTTCGCCCCTTATGCGTTGTGATAGCCATTCAAAAATAAACAACCATATCTGGGCATCACTAAAAACTCTGTTGTTCATAGAACGACAGAGTCATTTTATGTCTTTCACTAATTAGTTTCGCTCACAGTGTGGTGTATTTCCTCCATCCGTTTCCTTCGTGGTATCCACTTGAGCGATTTTCGTAGTGTTTAAAGCAATTTCGCTCTTGGTATAATTGATCCGCCTAGTCGGCATCGATTTGTGTCTAGCGAAGCTAGAAAGCAAGAGGTCAGCCTGCGGTGATAAGTGTTCGCTCGTTAGCTACGACTACACTATGTCTTTCAACTCACTTCAGATTCAACGGAGAAACTTATGAACAAGATAAAGGTGCATTATTTGGATCCCCGATATTTTGGTTCACCCGGGAAATTGTCTTACACATTTAGAACAACAGTTACTGTAAAGTATCAATCAGAAACTGTGGGTATGCTACTTCGACGATACCTTCGTGATATCCAAATGTAGCCGAATATTGCCTGTACTCTAACCACTTACTAATACCTTGGAAGACCTTCAGTTTACCGTGAAGACGGAGGTAGGCGACAAAAATCTCTTCTTGGATGCACTAGTAACAATAAGATGGAGAAACGGTTTATCACGAGTATAAAATGTCGTTGCACCATGCGCCTATTTAAGGAATGGAGAAGTGGCTGATGCTATCCATACTGTAGTTTGCATTTCATCATGCTCGGCTACAAAATCGATAACTCTTACGAGCTATACTTGACATCTGTACTGGTGAGGAAACGACGGCAATCAACTTGCCGAGCTCGATGAATAGTACGACTGCAGCTGCAACTGCATTTTTAAAGAAATCTTGACGAGCTCTAACGATGTAGAAGCCCGGTGCCGTCAATGGAACACTGGTGTGTTACGGGTAAAAAGGGCAATACTAAACAAATTCCTTGGGGTGGAAATTATTGAGAAACCAAAAAATAATTATACACGGAAGAGTGTCTTGGTTGATTTACCATAGTAGTTGTATTCACACAGGTGTAGAAGAATGGAGATGTTCGCGTGTTAAGAATATGACACAGTTGATACTGCGAGACCCACATCATGTGTGCCGCCCTTTACGGCAACTCAGCAGCAATACAAACCTGAGTGGCTATTCACTGAAATTAACTGTACAGTATAGCCGTCTGGAGTGCCGCATAAATTTATTTTTCCTTCCTGTCTGTTACCCGTGGAATGCTCTCACAGAATCGATCGTCCCCGCACCGACACTAACAGTATTTAAAAGACGGTTGGATGATGCACTCATCTACTTATACTTTGTCACTTAGCACTACCTCTCCATCCTACACCTGGAGTTTACCATGGAATTATTTGACATTAACTGTTGGTGCTGTGAATATAAGCGCATCGCAGGGTTACAGCGGAGCAAAGGATAAGTCATTATTTTCATATTCAAAGTGCTAACTGTTTTATTATCATTATTGTTATGTCGATATACCAAGCAACTATCCAAATGGTACTTGTGCATTAACGCTTCTTAACCAGTATAAATTCATTGTTCTTTGTTCAAAAGAAATCTACTGGTTGGAATTTCGGAAACGAACCATTATGTAGTCGCTCCAACACAATTCTGATAATGAAATGTAAGCCGGACATTGTTTTATGAAGTCGCTTTTAAACATCGGTCGGTTAAGGGCAGAGTCGACATAATTTGGGAGTGTGCCCCACGGTGAGACACTTGAAATGAGAAGAAAACGCTGCAGCATTCCAGCAGGCAGTACTGTGTTGTCTGCTTCAAAGGATGACCTCTCACGTTGGTGTTGTGGTTCAGTTCTAGTAGCAGACTGCAATTGTGGTTAGGGTTCTACAGAATCTGGTAAACTATTATGAGGTCCGCCAGAAGCGTCGATGTCGAATACTGTACGTT